>JAZKJV010000113.1:447500-717854 GCA_037367405.1 Ottelia alismoides
GGAAAGGGACTGTGGGGAGGGGCAGTGGAAGCTGGCACTCTGTAGGTCGAGTATGAGGATGACGGGCTATGGCACTATATATTTGGGGGCTTATGTTAATTTGCACGTTTCTAAAGGTATAATAAAAATGTCAGGAAACTATTGACCCCATGTTACAAAATAAGAAACAATCTGCTATCTCTGGCTTGAGGGTTTTGTTTATACTCCAACTATAAATCTTAAATTCTAAACATATAAAAGATGAACTTGATCACACCATTGGATTATTCTTGATCTATTGAGCTAAGATCCCAATTTGTTGATCGTCATATCTACCAGTGAAATTAAATCAGATAATGGGAGATCAGTGAACAATCACCTCGTGATTATCTACGAAATATCTAAGATGTTGTTTCTAGCATATATTGATCTTTGATCTTTGTGTGACTGGCAGTATGAATATTTGTCTAAATTGAAATCAACATATACTCAAATCGCATACCCTCCAGAATTGGAGTATCCCCAAATATAATGCTAAAAGTCAAATTAATATCCTCATATCCCATAACATAGAGTAATTGAAATCAGAAGAGATTCTCATCATATATGAGTATATCTAGCAACATGTGAGAACCTATTGAAAGAAGAAAAAAACAGAATATAACATATAAGTATATAACCACATTCCAGAGAATGCCAAAGATCACACTTTCTGATTCAAACTCATTATGCATGGATGCTAGTCGTAAAAAATAATATCATTCCAATCTCACAGTCCTACTACAAGACCAAAGTGTGCGTGTCTATCTATCTATATCTATATCCAATATCCATATCGATATATATAGATAGATAGATAGGGGTTGATGGGGCTGACCCCAACATGGCTGCTCCGTTCCATTTTTTGTCAAATTTTTAATTTTTTGAAAAATATCATCATGTATATTCATCCATATATCTCTCTTATATGTCATTTAAATTTAGTCAGAAACAGAAACTCCCGCGGTCTCTATCGAGATAGGGTCGATTTCAAAATCCTGCGACTGTTAAAAAAATGACTATCTGGATGGAGGTCGTAGGAGTCTCTGTTTCTGACAAAATTCGAATGGCATATAGAATAGATATAGAGATGAATATACATGGTGATATTTTTCTAAAAAATAATAAAAATTGTGATTAAGTCCTCACTA
This sequence comes from Ottelia alismoides, assembly GCA_037367405.1. Lineage (NCBI taxonomy): Eukaryota > Viridiplantae > Streptophyta > Magnoliopsida > Alismatales > Hydrocharitaceae > Ottelia > Ottelia alismoides. The sequence goes on from JAZKJV010000113.1 coordinate 448,670, forward strand.
AAATTTTTAAGATGCAATGTAGAACTATTTTCCATGTGAACTATATTCCATGGTAAAATACATAACTTGACATTGCAATCATGCATGATTCAGCAACCTTGTGACATTTTACCATCCTTTATCATAAGTATTCAATCCGAATATGAATTCTGAAACATAATCAAATCCAGCTACACCACAACAATATAAAGATCCCCATTGTACAGTGGGAACAATGAAAAGGATCCACGATGGAACAATAAGCACAACCCTGAACTGAACCACCCAGTATTACTGCATCATCTACAACCCTCATGATAGAATTCTTTCTCCATATGACATTAGTTTTAGCGAACAATCTATAGTTCAAAGATAAATCAATAAAAACTTCAACCAGCCCACAAGGAGTTGCATCCCATATCTTAGCAATCATCATTACCATCAACATATGATAAAAAAAACATCAATTAAACAAATTAAGGTAGGCCTACTCATCATAAGATCATGATATTATTAAATCATCGTAAGATCCTGATACTATTAGAGCATCATAATATCATGATAATGCAAGACTTATCATCAATTCAATGACCGAAATTATTGACCGTGATGGAGACAATGTGAGGATAAAAATGTGTCAAAAACGACATGTAAGGCAGCAAGAGGGGGATGTTAAGCTTGTATCTTGCCCTAACAATGAAGAAAATGGGACCGACCGTTGCTGCCTCGCAGCAGATGTGTCAGCTGCAGTAACAACAACAAGGAGAAGGAGAATAGAAAAATGGGTTATGCTGAGAAATAAGAGAGGGAGAAGAAGAAGAGAGGAGAAAAAAGAGCAGAGAACCGAGTTTTGTGTGAGAAACAAGGAGGAAGGGTGTCAAGTGAAATGTGTCGCTGGAAGTTATGTTATAGTTTTTTTTTTCATTTCTATTCTTAATGAAATGCTCAAATCATCACCATTATCACCCCTAAAACTCCGATATAGCGTGTAGTGGCTCATTTCAAACATCTCGGAATGACGATGAAAATGAGTCCAATGTCCATATTTTTTTGACATTGGATGAGCCCATAATTCTATAAAATGTCGTTTTGATTCATCATTAAATTTTTACGATTAACCGTTCAGAAAACCTCCGATCGACAAACAATCGATTTCGTTGGTCCCGTTTTGTCAACATACAATTACTGATGGTCTCTATTCATCTTGTTATTCGAATCACGTCGCGGGCTTTTTCTGCGACACGAGGAACAATTTGAACGATTTTTGGTCAATCGCAATCAAATAGAATCCAACCCACCATTTGTGGATCGATATGGGCTTTCTTGGCATTAATTAGATTTTTATCAGGTTGTACGAACCCAAGTCAAGCCGGGTTCGGATTCAGGTGGTTTGGATCCGAGCGTTATACCTTGGGATCTATGAGACTATGTTCATGTGTCGATTCAATGTGTCTAATTAGAATCTTTCATGTCATCCATAAGGCTCTTGATATAATGATTTGACTTGAGAACTCACACTCATCATGTAGCTCAATCAAGATGAATGATTGAAATATCATGGAGTCTAAGTTGGGACAATACTAGGCCACTTCGTCAAGGGTGGTTCAGGAACCATTTGGAGATTATCAAAATCGATACTTGATAAATCTGTGATTCGTCACTCTAGAATATAAAAAACATAGCTCCATTCCTGAGTCATTAATTGCCTTTATTCATCTATATTGTATTTTTATCATTCATGCATATGTAAATAACATCCATATTTTAGCTTGCATAATTACATTAAGAAGAAGCTAAAAATCCCATGTACATGATCACCTATATATTACCATAACTTTATTTATTTTTAATTATTTTTCAATAAATATAAATAAAATAAAATTGTGTACATATTACTACCACTAATCAAGGAAAAATACCCAAGAAATACTTACTTGTATAATTGCTCAATAAAATTCAAACCCTGGTTTGGAGACAAAAAGGCATAAATGTGAATATCTCTCTCTTATAGTCTTCTAGGAACTCATATTCATTATTGAATTAATATGCATTTAATTATCTACAAAATAAGATCAAATTCAAAAGAATCGGAGTTCATATGTGAAACTCGAGTTTTGAGACCTTATTGTATATTGTACATATTTCCTGATTTAGATCGTATTATCTTATATACAAAAATAGCTCCTTTAAATTTATTTATTTATTTTCTTTGAATTATACTTTTTATAAATTGCGTAAAATTCAGATCAAAATTTAAGTAAAAATCAAAGAAAATAAGACACAGTAAGTATGTATATATAATATGTATGTATATATGTCTCTCTTATTCTATTTCTTTATTTTCTTAATTATTAAAAATAAATAGAAAATTAGATTAATATGCAAATATTTATTTTTATTTTTGAATTTTATTTTATTAAAAATGACTAAAAATTATAAAAACTAATAATATGATATTTTATAGAGAGAGTACCACCAAAAATATCTTTTGTACAGATGATTTCTTTTGATTTTGGTTCTTTCACGAAAGTTGTAGATCTCATCGAGATGAACAGTTATCATAAATATCACTTTTTAATTTTATATTTTTCTATTTTATTTCTATTTCCTTTTGATTTTGTTTGCTGGTTTTTGAGGGAGCGTGACGTGGTTGCTCCCAGAGCTGCCACATGCCCCCCCCCCTTATTCCTCTTTGCATCCTCTTTTGTGGGTCGTTTGATGAAGGGTGCTTCATCCAACGATCATGATTATTCTACTTTTATTTATTTATTTATTTTGTTCTTTTAAAATAATCTCATTTTCTTTTTTGAATTACCACGTGTCATCATCTCTTACCTCTGATCATGGGCCAATCCAATAGCCCAGGACATGTCTTCCACCTCAGAAACATGCAGATGAAGCCTTCGCCCAATGACCTCTGCTCTTCCTCAAGTTCCTCCTCCTCTACCATCACCGCATGTCCCTTCAACTTAGCTCGCCTTCTTCGTAGCCGCACCTTCTCTCTCTCCAACTGCATCTGCTCACCCAACAAACTCCATAATCTTCTCTCATCACAACTATCACGTCCTCTCACCCCATCTCCCCCGACCTTCTCACTTGGCAACACTACCCACAAAAACCCAACATTACCCACAATAACCCAACACCGTCGACCCATTTAAGCATCTGTCGTTTTTCCAAAGAGGATCGAGAGATTTTGTCACCACCCTTAGATGACACCAGTAGGCATCACGGCTCGAGTGAAGACCTCCATCTTCTTAGAAGAGATCCCAAGGCCCCCCAAAGCCTTGTTGCAACTCTGCTCCAAGGAGACGCTGAGCATCTTACTCCTCACATCGGCGTAGATCGAGGTGATGATTGGATAAGCAAATCGTTGCTCTCCAATCTCCATGTGTTACATCAGGTAGAACCCCTCTTCCTTCTCCTTCTTTTTCTTCTCTTTCTTCTCCTTCTCTTTCTTCTCCTTCTCTTTCTTCTCCATTCTCCTCTTTTACCCCTTTTTCACCTATTGTTCTTCCTTCTTCTTCTCATCTTGTTTCCTTCGATCAACTCCTCTGACTGCTTCCCCTTCACACCGATGACCTCCCTCGCCATTCCAACTATACCGCCATTTGCCCCACCACCTTCCATATCCCTTTTACACATTCATTTATGCCTTTCTCCTTCGTCGATTCTTCCTCGTCGACCACCTTCAAGCTCTTCCTTGGATCCAGAGTAGCACCATAGCTTTCATAATGCCCCTCTTCATTGGAGCTCCATGCCATTGTCGATCGCCCTCGACCACAGCTCCATCATGACCTCCTCTCCGCTTCATTATGCTCACCGACCATCTCTTCACCAAGACTATCGCTCGCACCGATTGATGTACAACGGCCATAGGATCAAGGATCCCACCTTGATACCACGGCCCTTGATGCGCCACAAAACTAGATGGTAGAGCCTCTACCCCAGCCCACAGCCTCGGGTGGGCATGAGGCTCCCTCCACCTGCCACGTGCTACCTTGAACACTCGCACCACAGTCCAAGCCTTAGATCCATTGTCGAGCCTCCACCGCACGTGCCCTGTATGTGAGGTATAGAGAAAAGTGTAGAGAGGCCTATGTAGATCTAGAGAAATAACACTAAGATCTCGCCAACCAGCTCACGAAAAAATTGCATAGCACCCCCAACCAGATTTGGTAATTACATTTAGGTCCATTTTCGCATTTATTCCTGTAATTTAATATTATAATTTGTGTACTAGACCGTATGTTTGATCTTTGATTTGAACCAACATTTGGCATTCAATCAATTTTAATTTTGAAAATTGCATACTATAGAACATTTAATTCTTTATTACTGTGCGATGTTTTATGTAATTTTATGAGCATTTTTTGACTTTGATTTATCATATATATTATGATGAAATTCACCATATTTTCCCATTCTGTGTTGGAAGTTCATAATAAAATCACCCAATGCTCTAAAAATTTATGAAAATTCACATTAGTTGTGATTAATTAGGTTCTAAAATGTGCCCAAAAATCAATTCATTTCAACGCATATTTAGATTAAACTAAATTATAATGTGATTGATGTAAGTGATTTTTAATTATACGGGAACTCAATATTTTTAGGAGTAAGAACTTTTCTCGGATAGATCTGAATTAGGTACATATAGAAGAATTTTTAATTCTCAAAAATAATTAAGATTGCTCATTATTAAAATTAGTTTATTGAAAATCACATAGTCTGCATTGTTTAGGTTATAAAAATTTCATTTTGCATCTAAAAATTCCATAAAAAATATATCACCATTTTTAACCTCATGGCCAATTTTCATAATTTTTATATTTTATTTTCATGAAAAATTGCATAAAAATCCATAAAAAGTATTCATTTTCTTGCAAGCACTTTCTATCATAAAAATACCAAAAATGCGTACTGGATGTGTCGTTGCAAGAATAATCATATGGAAATAGCCATCTGGATTTTGAGCTAATTTGCATATTAATTTGGAATTTCTATCTCAGGCTAATTTAACCTTCATAATAGGCATTCTGCATTTGCATATCATCGTCATTTGCATACAAAAAAAATTGAAAAATTTTCCTTGAAAACCAAACATCTAAATAATCTAAAAATCATCTTAAGGAGAAAGTGGCCTCCATGAGTTCAAGTTTGGGCTTTCCCAAGTAAATAAAATTTGACTGTGTGAATTTAGTAGAACATTAAATAAGTGGCCATTTTGATTAATCCAAATTTACCTGCATACAACGAACATATCGTTAATTCCACATAATTAGCGAAGGCATTTTCGGGTTCACCAAATGGTATCATTGCCAAGGGCATGACTTAAGATAATTGTTAGACTATTTAGAAATTAGGTTTTCTACCTCCAGGTAGTCTAACCCCGGGCTTTCTTGTAATTATTGCTCTATTTATTTTTCTAACATTTTATTTATTTATTTATTCCTTCAATTTATTTGAGTCATATCTCTAACCATCACCTTATTTTTTGTGCGAGGGATCTAACGTATTTAGAGGAGCTTTTTGGGATAGGTGCATTGGAGGTTGGTTTTTCATGGGTTGAGCTAGTTGAAGGACACATTTAAAATAAAGATTGAGATAAGTCATGAGAGAGTATAAAGTCCTTAAGATTTATTTATGTGTTTTATTTTATTTTTAAAATAATTGCATATTTACAACGGTTCTCATTTGGGATCTCGCGTATGTAACCGGACTTCGAATATTTCTACACTTGTGGTGCGTTGAGACTAGTTTCACTCTCGTATTAAGTGTGGGACTCAACTTGAGTGGCTCGTAGGTTAGACCTACACTCACGGGTCTTAGAGCTTTGCATAGGTCAATTATCATTTGCTTGTGCTCGTATAATCTAAGAACACACTTTTCACACTTAATAAAACACACCTTAGAATGTTCTACTTAGTCAAATTATATTCAAATTCTTCTCGACTAATAAAAGTTCCTAGTAGGTGTAATTCATCGCTTGCATTTGCATTTAGCATAAAAAATTTCAATTATGTATTACATCTCGCATGTAGAGTGTGGAGATCATTGTAAGTCCTCTATACGAGGCATGCATCATTGATTTGATCGATTGCAACAGTTTTTTTAGACTCCCTTCCTCTTAGTTTTATAACTTAAGATAAACAGAAAACGATCTTCGACTATCATCATCAGTCTTCCCCTCTCTTTACCTCTATCTCATGCAAGCTCCTATCACCACCTCGCTCCGTCCATCACCTTCAAGGAGCACCACCACCAACCACCTTGTTAGCCATGTGAGCTCGAGGCACATAGAAGCTAGTGCTTGGATCAATATCTAAGGAGTTAGATTGAGGACTCATCAAGCACTGTCAAATGATTGTTAAGAGATGATCTCTAGCCTGAGTAGGAGATGGCAATCCTTTCTCATTAGGTTGATATCTGACTGACCTCTTTATGTAGGTCCTCTGCATGAGAATAAAGATTCAGAGATGTCAGATTAGTTAGGTCAAAGAGTTGACTTAATGAGATCGAGATAAAGTCTTATTTCGCAAACTGTCATGATATAGGCATACATCCTCTGACCGAAGAAAGATGTGCTACTATATGTTTAAGTGTGTACATTTGTCAGACCAATAGGTAGATGACCTAACCACGATCTATACACAGGCGAGCTGGTGTATATATGAGGGCATATGAGTAATACGATCTCTCAAAGGGATCATACATGTTCACTTGTGAACCAGAAGGTATGAGCTCACTCATGAAGTCTTAAGACCGATCAAATTCCATGCATGATCGTCATGCTTTGGAAGCATGACAAGAATTTGAAGGTATGATTATGCTTTTGGAAAACGTATGATCGATACCAACTTCCAATGACCAAGAATGAGAAAATTGGTGATGAAAACCAAAAGATGACAGTATAAAATTGATCTATATTTTCGAGTTTATCATAGGTCTTCTAGTATGCATGTAGGAATACCCGAGGGTGATGTGATCATAAATGATTGTATAACCATGACACTTCCATTCCAATGTAGTGATCAAACATGTCTAGATTTTAGTGACTCCTCTCAGTAGAGAAGGAACCCGATCTTGGTCCAACTGTTGGACATTGATCTGAATGAGATTCAGAGAAATGAGAAGATTAGGTATGTGTCCTTTATTTAATCAAGCATCTAAGAGAGGTTCATGGGATCTGAATTTGAGATATGATCTCAATATCCAGGTCACTATACGTGGAACGTACAATAGACATGTCTTTATCACCAAGTATCTGTGGAAAAAGCGCATTATTCTTGAAAAAGATTAAGAATAATTCTATTATTGAATTATATCTAAACATTAAGAAATGGATAATTAACTGTGATTTAATTGTCATAAATAATGTGAATTTGATTCATATTTTTTGAATGCATGAGAAAGATAATCCAATATAATTAAACATGATATAATTATTATGGATATGAATAATGAGTATATCACTATCCAATTATTCTTATATATTATAAATGTGGTTTATAATATTTTGGAAAGAGACCAATTATGACTTATATTTGTTGATTAATTATTGATGTGAATTTAATTCACATTGGATGATTAATTGAAAATATAATTGTATTTTATTTTGGAATTTCATGAGATAATGTAATCTCATAAATTGGAATGAGATTGACTCATTCCACGTCAAGAGGGAGGATGGCCGCATTGTACTAAATGGACTTGGTGGTTGTCCCTCCCCCCTTTAGGGATGAGGCAATCTCTTCCTCCATTATCCCCAAGATTAAATGATTTATTTTGAAATTAATTATATTGATTTATCAATATATATTAATACAAATTAAATTAATTGTTGTTGTATTTCGACAACAAAATCATGGCCATTGAAAATTAACATAAATTAATCTCATCTATTGATTTTGTATTGTCCATGGATTGAGATACAAGGACTCCAAAAACCCTATATAAGAAGAGGCACCCCTTGCTCTTCAGATGAAAAACTTCAACAAAGTCTCTCTCTTATTCTCATGCCAACCCTTTTCCCTCTCCTAGGGTGGCAGTCCACTCTTCTCATAAAGAGAAGGTTGACTTCGTCGTTGCATCATCGTTGTGATGTCACTTCGACGACTCTTGGGTCTCTGTCTTCTTTGATGTGTCTTGCTCGTGAAGAAGGCTTTTGATGTGGTGAGACGAGATCAGGAGATCCATTGTTTGGATCATCGATTTGGATTTCGAGAAGCACTTGCCTTATCTCCGCGCTCGCAAGTGTCTCCTCCGACAGACCGGACTTGAGACAGGAGGTTTGTTCTCTTAGAGGTTCGATCGCAACCACGCTACAAGAGGTATTCATATATTGACTGTGTGGTTAGATTAAATGATCCAAGAAGCGTTCTTGGATCATGTGGTTTCATTGATTTAAAAATTTTAAATTACGATGCACCGAGCAACTAGTTCAACTAGTCACTCTCGATTGTATATGATGCGATCCACACGCTTCTATGATGCACTTGAGGATTCTTCCATATCCTTCAAGTGGTATTAGAGCAAGGGTGGAGCTTTAGGATATAATCCATGGACTTAGGAAGGCTTGGTCTCATTAGAGTTTGTGAAATTTTTATCGTATTTCATTCATGCAGCCCTATTTTGTGATTATTTTTGGCCATTTTTGAAATGTTTAAATACTAAATTATCATTTGAATTATATTTATCATTAAATAAGAAAATTGTGGGATTTCATTTTGCATGATTTGGAATTTGATTGCTCAAGATAGGATCATTTTAATGAACATATGTCTATAATTTTGGGGATGGCAAATCTTGACATAATTAAAGAGTTAGTTACTATATTGAAACTCCTATAAATGCGTGATAATCACTTGAGTTCTGTTATAAATCAAATTATCAAACTTTGGAAACTTATTTTGTTTGATTTGGATTTAAATTGATATGTGATAACTTTAGTGAGTAAGGGTCACTGCTCGAAATTACATTTTTAATCAAGAACCTTGTGATTGTCATTTAATAAATTAATGGAATTAATGATTAATTTACTGGAATAATTATGGATAAATATTTGAGGAATATTTGATCATAATTATTTCCTTAAATGATATTGCCTTAATCAATAATTGATTAGATATGATCTAGATCACAAATTGGTTACATGATATAGTTTCCAACGAATAAAGTTGCTTGAATAAGATCGGGAATTTGTTTAGCAAATTTTTTTATGATACAAATCAAAATGTTTATTATTATTATATGGTATTACTTCGGTTGAAACCCTATTATCATCTCTAGTACAAAGTAATCAATTTGGCATTATCTTTGCCCGAGGCAGATATGGTGTCTACTCGGGGAGCATTGAGGTAGCAGGTTGTTCTGTGAGCAGTATGTCCCGCTCTCGCAGTACTGACCATGACAACAGATAGGGAAGGGATAATGCTTGAGAGATCGTGATGTTTTTTCTAAATATAAAATGTCTAAATAATACATATTTTTGAGATAATACCATCCTTTCAAGTAACAATAAAGTTTGTTGGTGGATTGAATTAGATTGATAATTGATATAAGTGATTAAATTAATTGTATCCAAAATTAAAATACTCTATTATGAATAGATACGTATTTTCCTTGGAATAATTAATTATATTAATGTGATTCATGATAATTAATTAATTGAATATGAGGTGGAGGATCACATAAGTGACATCCATGGTCTCCCGTAAAGGCAAAGGGTTCCATAGTCAGGGATTGCATGTAGGAGACGCCTGTCCAAAGTAACAGCTCGGCTTAGGAGCGCATCTGAATTGAGCTCTTCGCTTCTCGAAAAAGTAAGGTCGTAAGCATAATGACCCTAATATAAGGTCCTCATATTATTGGGGCGATATTAGACTACGCATAGCGAGTTTTAAGCATATTGATGGTTGGTTCAATTAGTGATAGGTCAACATCACCTTAGGGATGGTGGGACCGGGCGTTAAAGACTAAATTGGGAAATGCAAGTTGGACTTGCAAGGCAGAATGGATTCTCTCTTCTTTTTATCTGAGTTACAAGTTCTCATATTATTAGTATGACAACAGTAAAGAGGAGATCCAATTATTGCTAGAGATATAGCAGTAAATTTATCTCTTACTTTAAAAGTGATTAAGGGAATGAACTTTTAAAATTGAAAAGGCAAGATAAATTTGATTAAAAATTCTTTAATCAAAGAAATAAAGTTGAATATATTATTATATATTCTAATATAGTGCATTCTTAATTTCAGAAAATGAAGTCCATGAACCCTCTTAGCATGCTCTTGGAGGTCAATCAGTTGATCGGACCAAATTATTTGGATTGGATCTGAAATTTGGATCTTTTCATATCCGTTGAGCGCATCTCTTATGTGCTTTCAAAGGACAAGTACACAACTCGACGACTCTGGAAGAAATTTCTTATAATGAAAAATATGATGAAGATCATAATCTGGCAAGATGTTACATTCTGGGCTCATTGTCCAATGTGATTCTGAAGCAACATGTGGTAATGGACATTTGCCATGGTATTGTGGTGAATCTAAAAGAAATGTTCAGTGATGTAAACAGTATATAGCATTATAATATCATGAAAGAACTTAATCGCTGCAAGGTACAGAAGGGGACCTCTATCAGAGAACATGTATTCAAAATGTTTGGATACATTTCTAAGAAGGAAACCCAAGGAGGTGACATGACATGGATATTCAGGTTGACTTCATTCTACTTTCACTCCCTAAGCCTTTCAACAACTTTGTGGTCATGTGCCACTTGAGCAAAGTTGATTATACTAACGTTGGGCTATTGGTTGCATTTAAGTCTGCTAAAAATGTAATGAAGAAGGATGGACCCTTTAGCAGAGCAATGGTTGCACAAGTCAAAAGAAAGCATGGTCGGAAGCATGGTTCTCAGAAGGACTCAATGCAGAAGAGAAAGAAGAAGAGTCAAAGAGTTGGCTCATCTTCTAATGCATCCACTTTGATAGCATCAAATAAAACCGATGTCTATCATCACTGCAAGAAGCCGGAGTACTGGAAGCGCAATTATCCAGATTACTTGAAGTTGGTTGATAAAGGTAAATCCCCAGCAGGTATGAAATCTACTTTCATCATTGAAAGTAGTTTTCTCGTTGGACGAAAAGGAAGTTGGGTTATATATTCCGGTGCTTATGTTCATGTATACAATTCGTTGCATCTATTTCAGGAAACTAAGAGTCTAAATGAAGGGGAGGTAGTCATCCAGATGGGATCTGATGCAAGTGTTGCAACAGTCGCCATCGGGACCAACTGACTATCATTATCTAGTGGAAGAGTCCTATTGCTTAAAGAGTGTCTTTATGTACCTGAAGTCATAAGTCATTTAATATCTATATCTAAGCTTACTAGAAGGATATTCATTCATTTTCTATAATAAACTAGTCATAAGTCATTATGATAAATATATTGCGGATGGTGTTTTGACTTCTGGTAGACTTTGTGAATTGTGCACTGATGAACATGTCATGAATGTTAATACCATTAATAAAAACCCTAAAAGATCTAGGGAGGATGGAAATCATTCGAATATGATTTGACATCAAAGGCTTGGTCATTTATCTGTTGATAGGATCAATAGATTGATAAAGGATGGACCTTAGATTTTCTAAATGTTCAATCTTTGACCACCTGCGAACATTGTATTCAAGGTAAAATGACTAGGAAGCCTTTTCGTAACAATGTTACACGATGTGAAGGTATTCTTTACCTAATACGTACCAATTTACGTGGTCCCTTCAGTACCGTAACTCGAAATGAATATCAATATTATTTGACGTTTATTGATGACCATTCGCAATATGGGTTTATCTTCATGCTACGTCATAAATCTGAAACCTGTGAAAAGTTCAAAGAATTCAAGGTTTTGGTTGAGAACCAATCCGATAGGAAGATTAAACGGATTCGATTTGATCGAGGTGGCGAGTGACTCCCAGATGAATTCAAGGAATACCTTAAAGAGAATGGAATTGTCTCCAATCCCACTCCTCCTGGAACCCCTGATGAATCCATGATTCCTTAACTTTTCTGTCGTATTTTGTCTTAAAACCCTTAACAAATGCATGTAAATATTCATTAATTCTCATCTTTTATCAAATCCTCATTCATGTATAAATATTCACTTTAAACCATCAAAATCATGTAAATAAATAAAGACAAAGAAAAAGAACAAAAGACAGATTGGATATATGTATATATGAACAATATGGCTTAAAATAAAAATATAACTGTAAGGTATATTTATAGCCTAACCTCCGAGACCAAGTCAACATGGATTGGTCGACAGACTAAAAAATAGGGGGAGATAAGGAAAGAAAACCCTAAAAATAAATTAAGTCATACTCCATACACTTTTCATAAAATAAATACAAAACTTCAAAGATTTTTTTTAATTCATATGTCCATATTTTTCACCAAACTCTTTTCTTAATTATTTCTAAAAATGTATATAAAAATATAAAAATATGTTAAAAATATTACCCTGTATATATACCAAGAAATCCAGCTTATAAATTGTCAAAATCTCAACTTCCGAACATCATAACTTCCACAAACGAACTCCAATTTCACTCTACTCACCTTTAAAGTTCATAAAATAATATTCTTTAATTAATAAAGGTGATTTCATTGAATTCAGATTCCGTTTGCAAAAAGTCGGTTTTGGGACCAAATGACAACGGGTTTCTGGGCTATTTATTTTATGTAACACACATTATTTATAGTTTTCTTAATTTTATAATTTCTAAATATTTTCGTGATCTTATAATTTAACCCTAATTTATTTCATATTTTTGGAGCTTATTTATTATTTTAATAAAATCAAAAACCTTAAAACATAGGTAAAAATGAACTAGCAAACTTATATCCTTATTTATTAATATATATAAATTAATTTATTAAAATCTCTAAAAATTCACACAACTCGTATTTATTGTTCTAATAATTAAGAAAATATAAAATTAATTTTTAATTATTTATTTATTAAATTAAAAATCTAAAACCTATTTAAATACACATATTTATTAATATAATATTTATATTTTGAGTAATATTTATTATTTATAAAAAAATTATTCCATAAATTAGATAAATAATTTATTTACATTTCTTGTATTTATACCTATTTAAAATAACATTAAATACTATTTAATATTAAATTTAGAAGTATTTTACAATAATTGGCCAACCAGGTGCTGACACGTGTCAGCACTTGGTTCATCTTCTTCAAAACAACTCAAACCGAATCTGTTCTGGCCGGCCATCTTCTCCGAATTCTCCAGCTGGCATCTTAACTCCTTCCGACGATTTCGACCCTTAGATCTCTTCACCTAACAACCCTCTCCATCGCCCATCCTTGGATCTAACTTGGAGTCCACGCAATTGATCTATATAAAGCTCCAAACCTCGCCATTTTTAACTAACTTTCCAACCACCTAAGCTTTCCAGCTCTATTGGCCGACCCCTATTCTTCCTCGCTTCGCTCCGGTTGCTCAGGAGGTGACAGCTCCTCTCGAAGTTGCCCGCGGGGGAGAAGGATCATCAAAGGAGGTTCCAAGGCGCTCATCAGCCTTGCATCGCCACCGTCGTGTGCGTGGAGCTCCGGCCAAGGTCGACCGTCGAGCCTTCTCAGAGGTAAATACACCTTTGATCTCCCCAGACCTCTTCCTCCATATTTCTCTAATTTTCTCCTCGATCTTCATGTAGCTATTAGTGAGATTAAGTCGTCATTAGGACGCTTAATCATCCTACTTAGGCGCGTAATTGAAACCTACTTCCAATCGTATCGAAACCAATTTAAATCGCATCTTATTTCATCATCATTCTCACGCAATTTTCAATAACTCTGGAAACCTCATTTTTTGCCATGTTTCGAGCTTGCAATCATATAATCTCTTGGTCGATTCCTCGTGAATCGAGCACATAAAACTTGTATTTGCAGGTTCTTCTTCCATAGGGGCCATTTCCACGCTACTGGAATCTCTAATCATCAAGGAAATCACCGCGCAAAGTCAACTGTAACAAACATTCATTGGAATAAAGCTTTGAGTCCGCCACCTTCATCGCCTGACCACTGCTGCTCGGAGCCGCCTCCGACCACCACCTACCGCGGGCGAGCTCGAGGAATAGAGGAGCTACCCCTCTGGCCCCGTCGGATAGCCAAAGTCGACAACGTTCGTCGGAGAAAAGTCGGAGAAGGCACCTACTTGCAACAGCTGCTCAACCGCTCAAGAACAGATTCAAGAATAGGCGAGGCACAGGTGTGCGACACGTGGCACGCTAGGGCACGTCTAATCCGCGTTATCAACTTCTAATCCTGGCCGCTCAATACGAACCGGTGTGAAAATTGCATCATAAATCCATAAGCTTTCCAGAATCAAATCCCGCTCCCAAGGTTTCCTCTATTTGCGTTTAGGTCCCTCCGCAGGAACCTAAATGTAAAAGCACTTTATTTTCCTTTCAGAATAGTCCTTTGAGGACCTTTTTGCAATAATTTCTAGATATTTTTCTTGTGTTTATGCCCCTGGGCTGTAGGGGATTTTTGGACCTCGTTTGACTTCATTTTTCATCGATTTCTTTAGGGTAGTTACGCAACTACCCCAACAAGTTTGTATTAAATTTTCGTGTTTTTTTCTTGCGTTTTCATCGTGTTTTGCTTTCGTGTGTAGTTCGAGCCCGTTGCTCGGCTTTTTACCTATTATATCGTATCACCTATGTTTTCCCTATATTTCACCTATTATATAATAAATAAATATTTTGAAAAATATCCCTTTTTGAAAATTAAATAAAAATTGAAAAGATTAAAATCAAATTAAAAAATTAAAAATCAAATAAAAAGAGTTTCTTTCATCTGATCACTTTAAGAAGAGATAAAATAAAATTACAAAAATATTTTCGTAAAAATCAAAACATTCTATTCCGCCTCCTTGAGTTCGACCCAGGCACACTTACCTGGATAAATAAATAGTGTAGTTTTTTTCCTCCGAAAACTGAATTTGTTTGATAGACTGAGGTCTCTTCGTGTCTTTTTCTACACTGACATCTTCATTCTCTTAAAAGTTGTGATCTGATTTTAGCCGCATCAACCCCCCACTTAACGGTGTTAGTGAAAGACCATCATGGATATGGTCCGTTCAATGATGAGTAGTGGGTTGGTCAGACTTTCCTGGGGTTTTCTTGCTTCTCTCGTCCCTGGTCCTATCTTTCCAGCTACTTAATATCCCCGGAGAATGAACGAGAAATAGACCTCGATCAATTCCATTCAGGCTGCCAACTGCGCAACAAGACCATCATGGATATGGTCCGTTCAATGATGAGCAAAGCACATTTACCACTTAATTTGTGGGGATATGCAGTAGAGACTGCAATATATATCATGAACAAGAATACTTGAAAGTATATACCTAAGACTCCTCATGAGATCTAGTATGGAACCAAATCTATTACTTGAGGTTTTGGGGTTGGTTGGTCCATGCGAAGAACATGGATGCGAGAAAGCTAGAATCTCACACTCGAGAGTGCTGCTTCATCGGGTATGTTAAGGATGGTATTGGATACCAACTTTATGACCCCGAGATCTAGGAGGTTTTCATCTCTAGCGATGTAAGATTTCTAGAGGATGGCTTCCTTAAAGGTCAATACAGAATTGAAGTAGAGGAACTCATTGAATCCAGTTAGGATTTTGAGTTTTCTGAACTATAAACTGAAGAGATAAATAAAGATGAAATACCCATACCTCTTCGAATGAGTTTGAGGGTGGTTGCACCACCTGAAAGGTATGGATTCCATGTGCCAGGAGAAACAGATAATGATACTACTTCATTTGATAAAGCACTCGCAGATCATGACATGGATAGATGGATGCTAGCAATGAAGTCAGAGATTGAGTCCATGCATGAGAATGGTGTGCGGACTCTAGAGGATCTACCTAAAGGGGTAAAATCCATCGGGTGTAAATGGATCTTCAAGAAAAAGAGGGGACCTGATGGGAAAGTAGAGACTTTTAAGGTACTGCTCGTGGCCAAAGGCTACACACATAGAGATGGCATCGACTATGATGAGATGTTCTCTCTTGTACCTACGCTTAAGTCTATCATGACACTACTAGCTATAGATACATCTCTTGACTGCGACATATGGCATATAGATGTCACGATAACTTTCCTCAATGTATAAATCGAGGAGGATATCTACATGGAGCAGCCCCAGGGCTTCATAACCGAGGAAGGTAAAATATGCAAACGGAAGAAATCCATCTATGGTCTAAAACAAGCTTCTCGTAGTTGGAACATCAGATTTGACGAAACCATAAAGAGTTATGATTTTGTACATGATCATGATAAACCTTGTGTAGACAAGAAGCTTAGTGGGAGCGCCATTGTGCTCATCGTGCATTATGTAGATGACATCTTTTTCATTGGGAATGATACAGGAATGATGACCAGTATTAAGATTTGGTTGTCCCATACCTTTGAGATGAAAGATCTAGGAGAAGCCTCTTATATCTTGGGTCTGAAGTTGTTCAAAAATCGAGAAAAGAGGATATTGGGATTATCACAACATGGGTACATTTAAAAAAAATTGAACATTTTCGTATAAATAGTTTCAAAAAGGTTTCCTTCCCTTAAGACATGGTATCCACCTATCTAAAGGGATGGCTCCTCAAACTGTTGAGGAAAAGAAGGCCATGATTGGATGCCTCAATGCATCAGCTGTATGAAGCTTAATGTACGCCATGATGTGTTCTAGGCCAGATATCTGCCATGCAATGGGAGTGTTAAGTCGTTACCAGTCCTGCTATGGAGAACAATACTGGAATGCAGTGAAGAACGTTTTCAAGTATCTAAGATGGAAGCAAGATTATGTCTTAGTCTATGGAGATGGTTATCTCCAAGTCTTGGGATACACAGATTAAGACTTCCAGTCGGATATAGATGATTGAAAGTCGATATCATGGTTTGTGTTTCTATTGAACGGTGTTGTTGTGAGCTAGACAAGTAAGAAGCAGGACACTACAACAGATTCAACAACAAAAGTCGAATACATTGCACATCGGATGTTACAAAGGAGGCAGTGTAGTTACGCAAGTTCATCCTGGAACTTGGCATAGTTTCCTCTGATACTCCCATCCCATCACTATGCGATAACACGGGAGCCATTGCCCAAGCGAAGGAACCCAGATGGCATCAAAAGAGAAAGCATATGGAAAGGAAATATCACATCATTCAACAGATTCAAAAGTGTCGTGTCATCATCACCAAGGTGGTCTCTGCCGATAATGTTGATGATCCTCTTACCAAACCTTTTGACATAGAGGGTTTTTGACCAGCATGTAATGAGTTTGGATTTAAGGATTGTACCTAAATGGTTCTGAGGGCTAGTGGGAGATTATTAGTCATGTGAGCCCGAGGCAAACTATTCTTACAATAAATGTTATTGTAATATTTGATTTATCAATAAAAGTTATTGATTCTTCCACTCCCTTTCTGAGATTAGATGAATGAATGCATTATAAGGTCCCTCTATATAATTAGGGTTTTGTACCATGACCATCCTAATAATCATAAAGCTGTTGATTCAATAATTGAATCATAGAGGCCGGTGCTTGGATAAATATCTAAGGAGTTAGACCGAGGACTGATCAAGCACCGTCAAATGATTGTTAAGAAATTATCTCCAGTATGAGTAGGAGATGTCAATCCTTTCTCATTAGGCTGATATCTGACATACCTCTTGATGCAGGTTCTCTGCATGGGAATATAGATTCGGAGGTGTCAGATTACTTAAGTCAAAGAGTTGACTTAACGAGATCGAGATACCTAAAAACATATTTCTTAAACTGTCACGATATAGGCACACATCCTCTGATAAGAGACAGATGTGTTACTATATGTCCAACTACGTACATTTGGCAGACCAATATGTTGATGACCTACCCAGGGTCTATACACCGACAAACTAGTGTGCATATAAGGGCATATGAGTAATACTATCTCTCAAAGGGATCATACATGCTCACTTGTAAATCAGAAGACATGATCTCACTCATGAGATATTGGGACCGATCAAATTCCATGCATGGTCGTCATGCTTTGGAAGCATGACAAGAATTTAAAGGTATGATATATTCTTCTGGAAATCGTATGATCGATACCAACTCCCAATGACCAAGAATGAGAAACTTGATGATGAAACCCTAAAGATGACAATATATAATTGATCTTCATCTTCAGGTTTATCATAGGCCTTCCAGTATGCCGAAAGTATAGGTATTAAGAATACATGAGGGTCATGTGATCATAAATGTTTGTATAACCATGTCACTTCCATTCCGAGGGAGTGATCAAATAGATCTGGATTTAGTGACTCCTCTCAGTAGAGAAGGAACTTGATCTTGGTCCAAGTGTTGGACATTGATATGAATGAAATTCAGATGCAATGAGAAGATTAGGTTTACGGTCTTGATTTAGTCAAGCATCTATGATAGCTCCATGGGATCCGGATTTGAGATGTGATCTCAATATCTAAGTCACTATACATGGAACGTATAATCGCCATGTCCTTATCTCTAAGTATCTGTGGAGAAAGCGTGTTATTCTTGATAGAGTTCAAGAATAATTCCATTGTTGAATTATATCTAAGCGTTGAGAAATGGATAGTTAAATGCGATTTAGTTATCATAATAATGTGAATTTGATTCATATTATTTGAATGCATGAGAATGATAATACAATATAAGTAAATGTGATTTAATTATTATTGATATGAATAATGAGGATAACACTATACTATTATTCATATATATTATAAATATGATTTATAATATATTGGACAGAGACCAATTATGATTTATATTTATTGATTAACTATTGATATGAATTGAATTCACATTAGATGATTAATTGAAAAATATAATTACATTTTATTTTGGGTTGTGAATGTGATTACATAATTCCAATGACATGATTGCAACTTTCACAAGACAAGTATGAATTATTTCTATGAGACAATCTTGTAAATTTCATGAGATAATGTAATCTTATTAATTGAAATGAGATTGACTCATTCCAAGTCAAGCGGGTGGATGACCACATTGTCCTAAAGGGACTTGGTGGCCATCCCCCCGTAGGAATGAGGCAAATCTCTTCCTCCATTATCTCCAAGAATAAATGATTTAATTTTGAAATTAATTATATTGATTTATCAATATATATTAAATTAAATTAAATTAATTATTGTTGTGTTTTTGACACAAAATCATGTCCATTGAAATTAACACAAATCAATCTCATCCATTGATTTTGTGTTGTCCATGGATTGAGATCCATGGACCCCCATAACCCTATATAAGAAGAGGCACCCCTTGATCCTCGGATGAACAACTTCAACAACGTCTCTCTCTCTCTCTCTCATTCTCATTCCAACCCTTCTCCCTCTCCTTGAGTGGTCATCCACTCTTCTCACAGAGAGAAGGTTGACTTCATCGTCGCATCACCTTTGTGTTGCCGCTTCGACGACTCTTGGGTCTCCGTCTTCTTTAGTATGTCTCGCTCGTGAAGAAGGCATTCGATCTCATGTGATGAGATCAGGAGATCCATTGCTTGGATCATTGACTTGGATTATGAGAAGAACGTGACTCATCTCTATGCTCGCAAGCATCTCCTCCGACGGATCAAACTTGAGACATGAGCTCTCTTCTCTTAGAGGCTCGATTGCAACCACGCTACAAGAGGTATTCCTATATCTATTATGTGGTTAGATGAAACGATGCAAGAAGTGTTCTTGGATCATGTGGTTTCATCGATTTAAAAATTTTAAATTCCGTTGCACCAAGCAACTATTACAATTAGTCGCTCTAGTATATGATGCGATCTACACGCTTATGTGATGCGCTTGAGGATTCTTCCATATCCTTCATACCTCTCTCTGAGTAACATCAGATCGGAGCACCGCCATCTGGAGCCAAGCAATAAGGAAGAACTCACCAGGTTGAAGCTACAATTACCACAAGATTAAGAGCCTTGGTCATTGATCAAAACTTCCATCGGATGCTTGAGAGCATCTCCGAGCCATAGGGATGAGTCAGAAGCTTCGGATAGACCTGAAGCACAAATAGTGAAAACTTGGAGGCACTCGCCCGAACTTACCACCCGAGCTACACAACCTCGAGTGGAGCGAGGTTGCAGGAAGCTGATACATGGAGGTCGTCACTCAAAATGCCAACCGAGTCAGACAACACCTGCCCATGCACGTGTTTGAAGGAAAAATTGTGCTGGAGAGGCCCTTATCATGCATGACTCTGGGAAATTTATAGATGTGCACCCCAAACTTCCGAGAACTACACGTGTAGCCTCACTAGGGTAAATTACATCAGCAGCCCTGACAGCTTTGAGAATTTGCAGAAAAGCCCTTAGAAGGTCCAAATTGTTAGTATTTATTTATTTTAATTACATTTTAGTCCGTGCAACTTAGAACAACCATATCTTAAGCATTATTTATTAGATTTGGATATTTCGCATGTCTTTTTAAAACTTGATTTTTCTATATCATTTGAGATTCCACTTTTGAGACATTATTTAACTTAAACAAATTAAGGGCGTTCATTTGCTAGTTTTGAGCACAACTATTCTTGATTTTTTTATTGTATTGCTAAATAACTTGTGCATTGATTGGGGCAATTAATTGGGGTTATAAATATAAGCATTAATTATCTAGGGTTGGCCCATTAATTAACTCATATTGCTATTTGCTTTACTGTGTGCATTGCATACACCTTGCATTTCATATCACTCTTATCATTTAAAAATCACATTGCATACACCTTGCATTTCATATCACTCTTATCATTTTAAAATCAGAAAAAGATTTCATTTGTTTACCTAATAACTACATAATGTAGCATTAATTCTCTTACATTAAAAATATTTAGAAAATTCATCCATCATATTTCTTTTATTCATTAATTACATATTTTAATTAAAAACCCATAAAACTTTGAAAAATACAGAAAACAACAAAAATATAGTTCTTCTACTATGAAAAACTAATTTCCTAAATTATTTGAGAATTAATTCTAGACATTCATAATACCTAGAGTTCGACATTGGGACTTTCCCTAGTCAAATAAATAATTTGATTCCATTGAGACTTGATTTTATATATCATTTCTCGACGTGATCAATTTTGATGAATCTCGGAGCTGCCTGGCTACCAACAAGAGATCATTTGATTAAAAGGGTGATTTTGGAGCATCGTAAAATAGCTTCATTGCTGGGGAGTTATACAATTTAGGATTAGTTTTTAAATAATTTAAATATTAGTTTTTTCATTCCGAGTAGTCTGACCCTCGATCTTCCTTGTTTATTTTTCTTACTATTTTTATTTCTTTTCTTTTTGTATATAAATCTTCTATGAATATATCTTAGATATTTATTCTCTTATTTTTCAAGGAACTCGGTGGACTTGGAATGGCTTTCTCTGAGATTGAACAGGACAATAAAGTGGTTTATTTTCTCGTTGATCGATTTAGTTGATTTAGGACAACGACAATAGATCAATTAGTCCACCTTAATCGGTCAAAAATCATATCACCACTGGGTAATGATTGGGATAACATATAGGTGGGGGTGGAGCCCTATAATTATCTCATTGTCGCTTCATTCTCTACTTATTCTCTTTTAGAGGCAGCAACAAAGTTGTGATTTCCCTTCTCATAGTCGACCTGTTGATAATCTTGAATTTGGGTTGACGAATCAGCTATATAATTGAGAGATGATGCATTGAACGCTATTCCATCCTTCCAACAAAAACCAGCATCTACTCCCTGTCGGCTGCTTTTCTTCGCTTAGCCTACAAGCATTCAAACTCAACACTATGTTATTTATTCGCTTGCCCATCGATACGATGCTAGTCTACTTGGATCCTCTCATCGCACTCTTCTACTTCCATATCATAGAGGTATTAAATGGGATATTAGTATAGTGAGCAGCATATGTTTACTTATCAAATTTTCAACCTTCATTCAGTGGTTTAGAAAGCGAGCAAATAATCCCATCGACAGTAGTGAGCGAAGCATGAAGCAAGACACCCGCTAAGCCTATCTTCTTTTATTATACTTGATATATAGTGATCTAAAGAACTATGAGACTTAGATGGGTGGGGTCCTTACATTCCATATTCCACCGCCATGTGCTATGGTTGGGAGGTTGATAAAAGGAGAGGGAGGTAGTAAAGAAGCGCAAGCGAAGCATTGCCAAGAATAAGAGGAGAGTGAGAAAGGTATGAATCTCTCCTAGGAAGCTTTGAGTGTGAGGTAAGTAGAAACAATTTAGTAAGCTTTTAAGGTTCACCTCCTTTTCTGTATTAGTATTAACATGTACGGAATAAAATGAGTAATGCCTTAACAAGGACATCTCTATCATCAGTGAACATGTGGTTCTTCACAAGCTTCATCCATCTACGACGCGGGGAGTAGCAGTTCTTCATCATTTTTTATTTGTTCAATCCATAGTTATATTGTCATTTTTCTTTCCAATATGATTTTTATAAGACAAAAATTTGTCGATTTTTTTTAAATATCACCCTATATTAGACAAATTCTGCCAACATTTCGAGATAATTTATTTACTTAATACGTCGTCCGTGTTCTTTGCATGTTATGTGTTCATTCTTCATGTTCATGATTTGTAATTGAGTTTCAGTCATTTTAGGGTCATTAATCATTGTAATTGATATAAATTAAAATATATTGTAGCCTACACAAAATTTACCCCTTTAGATAATGAGATCCTTTATTTTTCAATTGATTTTTAAGTTAAATCAAATCTATTCTTCATTTTGTGTTCTTTGTCACAAAGAACATTCAAATGCTCGCTATAAGAAACTTATGGTTAAATAAATTGATATTTACATGGAACTTTAACACTCTTGAGTATGATTTAAAGATTTATGCACAACTCATGCAAAGTTTGGTAAATATTTGTATTATGGAAAATTATATTTTCTGAACTTAAATATAAATGAATAAGCATATATCAATATACATATCTTACTTGTTGACAAAACAAGTCAAAGTTTTACATATAATTATATCGCTAATTCCATGTGTTTAATAGATGAATTGTTTAAAAAATTACATGATTTTAAGTGGAACATTCAACTATTTGTGTTTTGTTAATTACAATAAGGATGTCTTTAAGTATACATTGTATCAGGGCATGTAATCGATAGATTTGTCAGAATTAGGTGGTACACAATTATTTTGAAACATTGAGCATATGAAATAATTTAGTTGCAATATGTGGTACTCGAATGCCATTCGACATATTTCTAGACTAAGGTGTTATCTCAACATATGGAGTCACGAGAGGAAATAGTCAGTGGTTCTATCACAATAATTTTCCTCTAAACCGCAAGTAAAGAGAATTAAGTGTTTACAAACTTGTATGTTTAAGTAAACAAATCCTTAAAGGCAACATGCTTCCTCTTAGATATGTTGAGGGTTTAAAGTGGGTGGTAGGGCTACATTAGTGAAATCCTTCAAAAACTACAAAAACAACCAACAAACCTAAGAAAGCACTTAATCTGGAAGTTGTCTTGGGTTGCTCCCATTTTAGAACGGCTTTAACCATACCTGGACCTATATATATTCTGCCACTAGAAATGACATGCCCAAAAATGAGGCACGTCCCAACTAAAACTCACACTCGCTACCCTTGGCGAAGAATTGGTGTTTCTTCAGAGTAAACACTAATGTGAGATGTACCTCATATTTAGTTATATCTCGGGATTAAATTAAAACATCATCAATGAAGACCATAGTGAAATGATCCAGAAAAAATCGAGTGACTCAGTGTATCAAGTCCATTAATGTACAAAAGCATTTTTTGTCCAAAGATAGCACCAGGAACTCACAATGACCATATGTCATCCTGCATGCACTCGTCGGAATACTATCATTCCAAATCCGAAGCTAATGTGAAATACATTAATATACATATTTTAGTGTTCATTTATTACCAAAAAAGAATTTTCATGAACATTAACCATGAATACATGCATATCCATTATAGTGGATCGAATCTTCGCGTACTTTAAACTCAGATATCAATTCATTCCTCTACAACTAAGAGAGCTCATTCTTGCCGAACCAACACACCTCTTACATGTGATTTTTTACTCAAAGATTGATAGTGGCTCATCGAGGTTGAGCCTACTCCACGATTATCTTAGTCATGCTACCATCAATGATGTTAGTATGTATGTACTTCCTGCATCGCCTAAAACTCGCCATGGTGTGGAAGGATTTGTTGGTTGCATCATCCACATCTAATCATGTCTCTTTCGATCTTTGACTCTAGTTAAGCTATATATTTTGTTCATCTCCATCATAATGATCTTCTAAAGCTTATCCTTACTTGAATTTAACACTCTTCAAATCCTTATCATTTTCAACCATGCATATATTGGTTATTTCCTATGCGAGAAAGTTTATTATGAGCTCCCATTGAGCATGTATCTTTTTTATATGTGATAATCATTTCCCAACAATTGACATCTTTAATGCCATCCAACTTGTCGTCGATCCATCTACTTGATAGTTTCACATAAAGTTTGCTATTAAGGGTCTGAATCCCTCCTCCAGCAGCCACTTTGGTTCGAATTTGAACAAGATCGAAGGGTAATGCTCTCACCCAAACGCCATATTAGAGGAGTATGGAGCCTCGTTGGATTGACATATAGCCATGCCACTGGATCTCACAAGGGCCAACTAAAAAAAGTAGCATCATCATAGACAACAAGAAGCAAAAAATACATGATAATGAGCTTGAATTCCTCCAAGCATATCCATAGTTAAAGATCAACAATTCACAAAGAAATTTTGAAAAACCATCGTCATGCTAACTGGCATCTCAGGTTTATCCTCAGATAATATAGTGATATTGAAATAGCCCCTACGATACAGGCATTAGAAGGGAATTTGACTCACAACTAGTGTAGTCTTTCCAAATCTTATCTCTCAACCCCTCTCCATAAGTACTCCTCAACGGGTCTGCCTTTTTGAAGTTCAAAAAATGAGCTTCTCCTATTCATTTCTAAGGCTGATAGCTCCAACTTACCAGTTACATTTCTTGTAAATAAGCCATAGTCATCAACCATCTAGATAAATTGTTGCTAGAAACCCTCTTTTTCTCGAGCTTTCCCAAGCCCCTAACATGCCATGTAATAAGCTTTAAATTTTTAAAGCATCTAATAAG
Source organism: Ottelia alismoides (assembly GCA_037367405.1). NCBI lineage: Eukaryota > Viridiplantae > Streptophyta > Magnoliopsida > Alismatales > Hydrocharitaceae > Ottelia > Ottelia alismoides. Next base: position 473,943 of record JAZKJV010000113.1, read on the forward strand.
ATTCACGTGGTGACCATTTGTAATATCTTTGTCTTAGATCCCCAGACCGTTTTCGAGGAAAACTAATCTTAACAACTTGTTGGGGACAAGTAGACCGTTGACAAATACCTAAAAAACCTAAACTCGTAGTAATCACCTACACTTATAATCCACTTCAATACTTTATGATTATTAAATCTGAGTTTATGTTTGGGGTGTTAAAACCTTCTTCATTTATATTCACAATGTTCCTGTTATGATACGGCCCATCACTTACTCCCAATAATAGTGGTGGGTAGGGACGAAGCCAGATCATATATGGGAGAGGGTGCGTATAGACAAATAATTTCGTATCGATCAATGACATAAAATGAAAATATTGTATACACATATGATATATGTTTCGTACATTTTTTTAAAAAATATAAATCAATTGAGCAAGATAATTAGCAATCAACTAAAATTTACATGGTCTATTAGTATAGACTCTAGATAGTTTAGTATTTAATAGTTTCGAATGTATCTAAATTATTAAGTATATATTCCATATTTATCTATTCTAATTTTCCGAATATTTATCAATACATCGATGAACAATATATGAATTACCTACTATCTTATTACAAGGAATCTGATGCATGGATTTGATAATTTCAATTACATAATCATTATAAAATTCTTTTGTTATGAATCCAAACGATGAGCTCATAGATACAATTCATTGTAATTAAATTTATTGCGTCAAAAATCAATATCAATGTTGAACTCTTCTTATCCGGTTATGTTTAAAAGAGAGATCTACGGTAGAAGACTAATATTTTTATAAAAAATGCAACAAAAAATATACTTTTTCTTTTGTCCATTGACTTTGCTGAACAAGTTACCGCGATAGAGAGAGAGAGAGCAAAAGAGAGGGAAATAATGGAAGAAAAAGAAAGAAAGAGAGAATAAGAGAGAGAGAGAGAGAGAGAGAGAGAGAGAGAGAGAGATTAAGAGAGAGAGAACAATGGAGCAAGAGAGGAGTCAAGTGGGAATTGAGGGAAATTACGATTATATTTAGGTTAAGTGTAATTGAGTTGTTTATTTACTTCATTAAAAAAATGAATGTATGTAAAATTTTTCTTAAGCTGGGGGAGGGGGGCATTTGCCCCTCCTTCCATCCGTTCATGGTGGAAGGTGTACACTTTATGTAGTATTTTCCTCCAATCTCTTTATATGAATGGTTCCATGTCTTGACGATTCTTTCTACTATCAAAGGAGGCCCAAATCTCATTTATAATGATCCCAAGGGCTAAGCTTGGAAGAGTATACCATTTTTTACTCCCTAAAGAGAATCACTCCTAAGCAATCAATAGTATATCATCAAACTTCTCCTCACATAGTAAACGTAACATAGTGGAGAGAGAAATTGCACTTAAATATTTCCAATGATTGTCACTTAGATCAGGTTCAGCTGAACAAAACAAGTCGTCATGGTTAATTTTCTTCGCTAATAGTTCAAGCTAAGCCCAATACCTTACGCAATCCATTGGCCGAGGGTCGCTTTTCAAGGTCTATAGGGCTCGTTTGGTAAGAGGTTTACCCCGGGATAATCAGGTTTACTCCTTTGTTTTCTTGAGTTGGAAATCCATCACAAATCATAGTGACATCAAATCACATTCCTTATTCTAACCCTCTCCAACCCTAATAGCCATCCCCACAATTACTATTCAAATCAAGTTACCTCAATCCACTCCAACCCAGCAACCAAAGAGACCCGTAGCCTATCTCTAGAGTTAGAGTACAGAGCGGGAACGTGCCACTTTGAAGCCCCACAACGGGAGGGTTCTTAGGGGCCTGACTGCTTCGTTGTTACGTTGTATAGGGACTGTTTGGGCCATGCTCGGTGGGAGGTGATTGTCATGGTTGAACAGTGATCCCGATCAATCATTTTTTCTTGTTTCCTTCACCGAAGACCGCAATCGTAGAATGGTTTGGGGATTGCGTGCTTCCTGCCCTCTCCAACTCCATTTACCTCATTGTTGAGAAGATTCTGGCCATTCGTCTAAGTGAAATCGTTGCTGAGTGTTATCTCCCCTGTTCAGAGCAGCTTCATTACGGGATGTTTCATTTTGGCATATGATACCATCAGTTGGACGTTGGTATGGATTTCTTTTTCAGGAAGCCGGGTTGGTCTTACCAGGATTTCCGACTGCTTGCAGACTCGGGTGGTTTTTGATAATATCATGCTATATCGTGCATTGATCGTGGGGCTGAACATTTACTTCAATCTTGTCGGGTGCGAGATTCAAAGAGTATATGCAATGCCTCTCTTTTCACGATGCTTGCTCTTAGACCTTGTGCGGAGGACTGCTGGATGTGAAATGGGCTGAAATTCTCATTGTCCAGTGCCTAAAGAAAACCAATTTATGTGCCCATGACTGCCTCGATCAAGGTTAAGATGATGTGGTTTTCAGTCAAGAAAGAATGGTAACAAAAGTTTATAGGAGTTGTTGGGCTGTTGAATGCAACAGCTGCTGCCCTTTTTGCAGTGATGGGAAAGACGAGAATCCCTTGTTTCCACTGCTGTTTTGCAAGGAAATCTGAAGGATGTTTGATATCCCATGGCTAGATGTATCGCCTTTTGCTGCTCTCTAGTGCAGCTTCAGGGAAGGCAAACGAGATGGTGATAGTTCAATACACATGAGAATGGTGCAACATTATAAGCTGCTTGCATTGATTTGAGCCATATGGTTACAGATGGATGAGGTTGTTTTTAGGTCAGCTAAACCTCACATCAAGAATGCAATTGAGTTTGTGACTTACTATTGGAATATTTGGAGGGAAATTTTTAACCATTCTTGATACTCTTGTGATATATCAATAAGGTACTTTTTTTAGGTAAATGATCACGATTCATTTCATCTAAAAATAACAGTAAGCACAACAGTTCAGCCTGAGTCTAAGATAACAATAAAGTAAGCACAGCAGTTGAGCCTGAGCCCAAGATAGCAATAAAGTACTGGGATTATAATTAACCTCTAATGATCAATGATCATCCTTTGGCTTTTTGAGAAAAAGTGTGCAATGTTTCTGTTCATAATTTTATTTTTCTTGATTATGCAAATATATTTCAAAACATGCAATACCTGTTAACAATGCTTATATGTGTCATTTTTGCTTACCAGATCAAATTAATTCTTACTTAACTATCTCATCTTGTTTTAAGAGCATGCGGGGTTTATTAACGTAGGTTGTTACACATGGAGTGCTGAAATATGAGTTGGTCTAAGATTATGAGAAGAAATACGTTTTTTTTCTTGGTTCTGGTAGCATTCTAACAGGACGTGGAGAATATTTGGCTAGTGCTTGTATAGTTCCCCTAAAATCACTGGTGCTTTGATTTTCTACATATCCCCACTATTCGGCAGGGTGCACATAATAGATTTGATTGTCATTTTTATGTCATCTGCAGTTTCCCAATGCTCTGCAAAATTTGTCCCATTGTCTTCCAAGGGAGCAAGAGCTTGTCTCGTTAAGTTTTGTTGGGGGAAGAGAAACGAGGTGAGAGGGATCCTTATCAGGTAAGAATATCAATAGGGGGAGTCAACAGCTTAGAATGAGTAGATTTTAAGCTGAGATTACTAGATTCAGCACTTTTTTTAAAGGCTGAAGAGGGATATTGATATTTGGGTTATATAATATCAAAGGTTTATTCCTTTCAAAGAAAACAAAGGACTATTGTGGAGAATGATCACAATCTGATTACTTGCTTTGATATTTTTGTCGTTAGGTCTTTCAAAAAATTTGTTGTTAGGGTGAATCAGAGGTCTTTTCCAGTTTTTATGTTAAGGGAGCTGAAATCTTGCGGGTGAGTCCTCTCCAGTTCGAGGGAAATATGGGAGAGGAGAAAAAAGATTATAGTTTTTGATATAAAACGTTGTGGCTGGTTGTTATCCAGCTTAATCGTAGAACTCCTATGAGAGGTTGCTTGGAGTTACTGGTGAAGGGGAAGGATCATTCTCTCCCATGCAATTCTTTGGGAGCTTTAGAAAGGCTTTTGTGAATGTTGGTTTTTTGTTGAGTACAAGTGTGATAGGGATATAGTTGGATTTTTCAACATAGATTTGAGAAAGAATCTATGTAGCTGACCCTCCTTATTGTAGGAGAAGACTTTGTCATTTTTTACAAGTCTGATAAAAAGTTGTTTGGTTAATTTTAACTCTTGAAAGTTCAATAGGATGGGGACATCACAAACGTTTTTGCCATAAAGCCCATAAAATTGGTTTTATGAATAGGCTGGAACCCCATAATGAACTGGATGAGAAGATGCAATTTATTATATGATCGGCAAATCTCGATAAAATCCCATCGAACGGGTTATTATGTTGCACATGTTGGTCCAAAGGCGCTACATTCTTCCTTTCTGTGGAACGGTGTCGGGGGATGGGGGTGGAGGGGGCCTTCTTGATTTCTCTCTCGAGGATGAGCCCTGTGCATTGGACTGATGAATGTAATAACTGAGTTGGCCCAAAAAGAGCTTGGTCCTTCTATATACTTAGTAAAGCTGACTCTATCAGATACATATATCTTTCCTTAAGACAAGGAGGGGCTCCGAAATATGGGATTTCCCCTTCTCGATTGAGTCCCCTCTTTCTCACCATCACGACCAAGCCATCTATAAACTGATTGGAAGTTGTTCATCTCACTTTTTGAGCCCCATATCAGATTCATAGAATCCAACAAAAAACAACCGTTACATAAGATTCATAGAATCTGTGTTATTGCATGCGTAGGGCTGGTGCAGAAAGGTGAGGTGTGTGAGAGGCATGCATATTTGCGTTGGGCAAGCATATCAGATTCCCCAACGACTTCCTGTTGAGTTGTGGACGATACTGAGAAAGTTTCTAAATGAAAGATAGTTCAACAAGTATGCAATATCAGAAGATGCTATCCGATGCTACCATCAATTTGTGCATCAGGTTTGAAGAAGATGTCAATATATAATGAAGAAGTGATAGGATGGTACTAGGGATCATTATTTTTTTATAAAACTCCCATGGAGGATGGATAATACCAGGAATAGTTATCTATGGCACTCCGCAATTTATCAAACCAAACTTCCATATAATATGCATGGGATTAACTGCATCAGTGGGATCCTTCATCATGATTTGAGGAGGGGGAGGGGGTACCAAAGCGGGCCTTCTCGTCTGCTCGATATAAAGGAGGTCAAATGATCGACAAAGTTATATAATCGTCTTGTTGCCTTCTAACTAGTGAATGCGGCTTTCATTCCTCGGATTGGCCTGGAGCAAGATCTCGAGCGTGGTTAGTTGGAAGATCCTTCCCCTCATGATACCATCTCCGAGGGATAATATTCAGAGAGGGAATAGTATTTGCTTGCTTAAGGCATCCTTGATGTGAGCCCAATATACAATAAGAGTCCATATTTTCGGTATTTTCTAAAACCTATGGTCGAAGAAGGGTAGAATCCTCAAGTGGGTCTCAATAAGGAGGTTAACTCAATGGCAGTGATCATGCATCATGTGTAGCTTCTATGAGCATCTCTTTCAATCAGATGGACTTTTCCTCGATCTGTTGACACAACTGGTCACCACAAAGGTCATTTTGTTGTTTGTAGTGCTCATTCATTTCTTGTTTGAATGTTGCAGTGTTGTTCATTATCATTGTTTTCTAGCTTCAAATGTAAATGCACAATCACAATTCAGATATATCATGCATATTTGTCGAACTCATCTTATATCTCATGTACGCCTGATTGGAACATATATTCTTATTAATTTCTTTCTTAAAAAGTAAGAGAAAGTTGTCTTCTAGAAATGACCCTTTGTCATCAAAAAATTTCCAAACATCGATGCCAGGAAATGTTTCTCACCTTCAAAAACTTTCCAACTCGAAATATTGTAGGTAGAATTTAGTTGACGGACATAAATTACTTCCCACATACGAAAAGACGACGAGAGATATATATGTTGAAGATCTCTCTTAGTATCGTCTCGTCGTCGAGCGGTAGGAGGGTTGTCAGATACCATGATGAGGGAGGTCATGTTGTTTGGTGTGAATATTGCGGAGAAAAGGGAGGAGGATCAAAATCGTCAAAGAGTGAGTATCGAGCTTAGTTTATCCTCCGCAACCTCGACTATGGACTTTGTTGTTGCTGATGCAAGAGAAAGTCTATCGAACAAAGTTTCTCGTCCAACTGCAGATACCTCTATCGAAGGCACCTCCAAAAACTGTATGTTTTGATCATCTTCTCATGCGCATGTCACTAATATTTATTGTTTGGCTTTTATTGGAAGTATGCATGGATTTATTTTATTAATGGAAAATCGATATTTATTAATGTGGGACAAGGCTTTGTTGTTGTTGAATGGAAGAATATATATTTCATAATATGCATCAAGGGTGAGGTGATCAGAATGTAGTTGTGGATCATGCATGGGATTTCTTTATTAATTGGTTTCATCATCCTCTCTCTTCAATAAACAGGGTCAAGTATTCGTTTAAGTTTTCTTTTTTGGAGATATTGATTTGATCAGTTTGTTATAGTGACCACCGTTATCTCCCAATATCTAGTGTTAGGTATCTGAATATCGCTTGTTGTCATCCGCTATGTTATCATTATACAGTGAAAAATAATTAGGTGTTGTCCCATGATATAGAAAAATTATGGTAACATTATAACATCTGTGTATTTATGCAACTTGTTCTTGAAATATGTAATGAAAGGTTATGCACTGTTAACTATTTACTAATGGTGAGAACTCCTCTTGAGGAAGGTTTTGGCATCTTTCTTGTGATATTCTTTGAATTTTTGATACTGCTCTTTTGGTAATTACTCTTAGAAATAATAGTGCTTGTATGTTCCTTAAATGATGACGACGCCATCCATTCGAAAGAGAAGAGATGTTAAATTAAGGTCAGTGTGCTTTTGATCTATGGTACTAACATCTTAGTATAAAAGGAGAACAAAATGGTGAACAGAGACACCATCAAACTAGGGAAGGTAGTCCTGAATTTGATGATATCTTGGGAGTAATCCGAGTGGATGCATGAGCACAACTTTTCTTATCTGGTCTGAAGTGCATTTTCCATTCCAACAACAAAGTTGCGGAAGTCCGGGGACAAACGCTCCAATGACGCCTGAGAGCAAAAATCCATCCCATATTTGGGATTCACCGTCCGAGCACGCTTCTGCCGTCTATGAGCAATAGGGATATGTAGGTCATCGATAGACGGAATAACAGTATCATCAATAGCACGTACATCAGTATCCTGTATATCCATCTGCACATTCAAATCACCTGTGCCATCAGTAGAACTCAAATGATCAGTACATACCTCGGGCGTGCTGGATGATGGAGGAGGCACATGAGCAAAGGGGGAGTGTTAGATTTCAAAACTCCGGCCTAGGACCGTCGCTCTGATACCATGTTGAAAGGAATAACTGAGATGCATTACCATTAACCCTAGAGCTCTCTTATATAGGAGAAAAGCTCTATGGGTAATTTACATAAAGAGGACAAACAAACACTACGAAATAATGTTACTCTAACAGTTATGGTTATTTAATTTTTCTTTATGCAAAATAAATTAAACTAAACCGAAGTTCAAGTGAATCCGAACTATTTTTACTACAAGGGCATTCATGGATTAATTGAATTTGGGTTTTCGACGAGTACAACAAAAGATGGTCAAATTTCAGTCAGGTCTACTTTTTAATGACCACGATTTTTTGATAATATTTGGATTTTATTGACTTGCATTAATTATTTTAAAGTTTTATTTATGTGTTTATTTCTATTGATCCACGCATAGAGTCCCTATGTTACAAAACATAACAACTCTTGCTGGCACAAGTTGCTAGTATAATTTCTTTCCAAACCTGCACATTTTTGATCCCCTTCTATTGTCCCCTAAATATATAACTGAGTGATGCAAGTGATTTGTGGATAAATTAAATAGGAACTGCATTTTGGGTATAAGGCCAACTTTATGTAAACTAATTTTGTGGAATCCTTTCAATAGACTTGGATACAAACACTATTTTTTGGCATCCAGTGCAATCTTTAATTTGATGTTATAATTTAATACTTGTTCGTTAAGTTTTGTGAATTTGGTATAAGATAAAAATGTATTTTATGCATTACAAATTTGTGTTGTATATTTTTGAAAGTTGTGTTTGTTGTAATCAGATTATATAGAATATGTTGCTTACATCATGATGATTCAAACATAGGAAAGTCCATGCAATCTTTTGATATATAACTTCAGATTGAGAAATTCATTTTAGTCGTTAACATTATACATAACTGATTGCTTATTTCTGATTTTCTTCCTTTTTTTTATTTTCAGCTAATGAAAAAGTGCATCGAATGTTGTATTGATTAGGAATTGGGTTAGCTTTTTTATCATGGATTTTCAGATGTTAAGGAATGATTAGTAATTATGAAAGATAATCATATAATGCGATTTGACATGCATTTATATAATACAATGTAATATTAAAAAATTCAACTGTGCAAGGGCATACATTTGATATCCCTCAATTCAAGTCAGATTCCACACTCTATTATTAATGTTTTGAACTTGCATTTTATTATTGCTCGATAATAGAATATTAATGTTATCTAATTTGAGATAGATGGACCTAAGAATATGAATATAAGATATCGAGTAGTTGAATTTGGATCTGTATTAATATTTGCACATATAAGAACACCAACAAGGCATTTTCCCATATTAAGTAGTGCCGGCTACATGGATTCTTTGCCTCCATTTAGATCTATCTTGTGTCATTCTCGAGCTTAGATCCAAAAAAATTAAGATCCCTTTGGTAGTCTCATTCCGACACTTCTTGGGCCTTCCTCGCCCTATCTTAGTCGGCTCAACATCTCTAAACTTGCATCTCCTAACTGGTGGCAAACCACCTTAAGCGGTTTTCTCTCATCTTATCCTTAATAAGAGTTGCACCAACTTTCCTTCTGATTGCATCATTCTGAATCCAATCTTTACGTGTATGTCCATGCATCCACCTTAGCATTTTCATTTCTGATACTGTTATTATTTGCACATGTCTATGGTCTACATGTCAACATTCAGATCCATAGAACATAACAGGTCTCATGGCTGCTTTATAAAACTTTCTTTTGATTTTCAAAGGAAATTTTTTATCGCATATAATAGTAGAGGCTACTACCCGCTTTAGTAACCAGCATCTATTCTGTGAGTAATATCTCCATTAATTTTGCCATTATGTTGCAAAATAAATACCAAGTATCTAAGACAATCTTTCCTCTGAATGTTATCGTCACCAATCCTCACCTCGATTCCTTCACCATTACTTCCATCAAAAGTGCACTCCATATATTTAGTCTTAGCCCAACTTATACAAAATCATTTAGTCTCTAGTTCATGTCTCATAACCTCAAGCTTCTCATTTGCTTTGACTCTAGTCTCATCAATAGACAAAATATCATTAATGAATAACATACACCATGGCATCTCATCTTCAATGTGATTAGTCAACTTGTCCACAATCAATGTAAAAAGGAATGGAATCAAAGCTGAACCTTGATGCAAACCATTGTTTATGTCAAAACAGTCATTCTTCCCAGAATGACTATTGTGGAGAGTTTTGGAGAAGAGACATGTACATGTCCTATACATTAACCTTATAAAGGATGTATATGGTAGGGCTTCATCTTATGTAATATTTGCATATATTACATAAAAATTTAACTTTTGGATCTGTCTTATTAACAAAAATATAGTGTCTTGCAGGTAATCTTCTACCTTAAAGGTAGAGAAAGAGGACTGTCAGTTTCCTATAATATTACACTGCGCCTATGGCTCTGTTTTTCCTTTTTGTGTCTCTCGATCATTCCTTTTCACTTCATCTTATCTTTTAATATTTTCACTAGAGATGGTCTTTCCTTTCGTCTCGTCTTATCTTTTAATATTTTCACTTGCGATCTTTTTGTCCCTCTGAATTAAAATGTTGGCCTCTTTATTGCACTCAAAGGATATCCTTTACTGAACAAGATGCCATTCATAATGTTTCAGGTTTCACCTAAGGAATTAACATGTCTCTTGTAATTATTTAAGTTTTATTGGTAAAGAATATCAATTAGTAAACATATATAGTAGTTTTCTTCTAATTAAAGTTCACAGTGCAATGTAGTTAACATACAATTTTATACACTATCTAATGGTAAACATACTTAATGAAATTTTTTTTACTCCTGGTATGCGAGAATGACTTTTTTTATCTCAATTTTTTCTTTTTTTCTTCATCACTTGTTAAATCAATACTATGTTTTTATGTATGTCGATTATTGTAAGACAATTCATATCATTTTCTTCATGGTCTTCTAAATTAGTACATTAAATTCATATCATTTTTGATGCATTACAGAAGCCAAAAAAATTCACAATCGACATTACTGCATCCATCTTTCAATAATAGGCTCTCTTTCTAATAAGAACAGAAACCTATGACAACTTGTAGTCGTTACTTTGATTTTATTGTTTGTTCTTTCTCCAGGTGGCCGTTGGACGAGAGATGAGCATGAAATGTTTCTGAGAGGATTAATGGAACGTGGTAAGGGCAACTGGAAGGAGATCTCGGAGGAGTACGTGACCACCAGGACCTCAAAGCAAGTTACAACTCATGCTCAGAAGTACTTCCGCAAGATGACTAATCCAGATAGGAGGCTTTGTGGTCCAAGCTTCTATGATCTTCGACTTTAATAATTTTCCCATATGATGCTTAATATATAGTCAAACAATGCTCTCTAGATGCTGGTCTTTGGAGACCTATATCATCATAAGCTTCTCTTCCATAGACTATATTTCCATTTTGATATATAATAAGGTAATTGAACTCTAAATTCTGTGCGACTGGTTTGGATGTCTATTTATGATTCCTGATACTAATCAGACCATAATGCGAGCAATTGTTCTTTATTGATGATTCTATCTAAGTGGTATTGAGGAGGTAGGAATTCCTCTTCATATGATCACCAAATCCCTTGTGCTACATTTTTCTCTCCCTTTCTATCCACAAACTTTTAAGTTGGTTATCATCATGTTCTCTTATCCTGCTATATTGTCATTTTTAGTGCATAAGGAACCACAATATACTATGTATTTTGTATTTTTCACATGCCCTCTGTTTCTTTAAATTACCACAGTTTTTGAAACATGGATTCATCATTATGTGCATCTATTTAAGTGGATCATTTAGTTATTCTCACAAATAGCAGCATTGTAGCTGCATAAATCCCTCCAGTACAAGAAAATAGCCATAGAGAGAGGAACATCACTCACATGTTCGAACACACATCCTCATACCAAATCCTCATGCTAACTGGAATTAAGGTACCAAGAATGTATTAACCTCATAAAGGAGATCATTCCTTAAAGAACATGGAACCATTTCTCTTTTGGTGTGGGCTTCCTTCTTTTTGGAGCTAGTTATCTTGATTTGGTGTTTCACAGTCAATTTCTCGAACCTTGACAAGGTACCCTGGATAGATGATGGGCTTATAATTTGGCAGGGTCATGCAAGGAGCACATAGTGAGACGACATAAGCCTCAAGGCCCAATTTGACGAGTCTAGTGTACTCCCACCTCGAGAATTGCTTAAGAGAATACAAGTGGCAAGCGAATTCATGGTCCAGATTTGGTTGTTAGTTACTCCTTTATACTTTAGGACTTCAATACTGTTAGAGTATCCATCACATATCATGTAGATTGGTAAATGGGTCCTTCCAAGATCTATTTATCACATCCATAGTTTAGTCTCACATCTACCATTGGTGGGACTTGGAGAGTTTGTGGAGACTACATAAGAAGCTCCAGACCTCCTGCATCCATTGAGAAAGTCAATAGACACATTAGCCCTTTGACACGTTCTCCCATGATTCCATCCCGCTCTTTAGGGCGTAGGGTTCCACATTAAATCTTGTGTTCCATATAATTTTATTCTATTTCTCGGATACATTTCCACATTCTTTATTTTCTAACATGGTATAAGTAAAAGCCCAAGTGGGCTATGACCCGGAAAAAAGGGTTGCAGTCTATTGCGCCCAATTGGTCCGTGAATTCTTAAAAAAGAGGAGCCCCGCTGCAGTGTTAGAAAAAAGAAAGATGCATATTTTTGGGCCCTCTATTTGGGCCGACAATCCTTGTTTAAAGAAAAAGTCGTGCGTATACGAAAAAAACTACACGCTATTTAAAAACAGAAAATCGTAAAAAATGGTGGAACAGTTTATTAAAAAAATGTGTGACAGCTATAAAAAAATGGATGAAATAGCCGAAAAAATGATTTTGAAAAAAAATGAGAAGAAAATCTGATTTTTTTTAAATCAGCTTATGTGATGAGTTTTTTCCCCATCTTCATGTCTTCTCCAAACTTTATCGATGGCATTGTTTCCGACAAGTATGGGAGAAAAGGGGGGGTATTACGTAGAGTTTGACTTTAGTTCAAATTAAGATTATCCAATCAGAGGCAGGTCGGATTTGGCAGAATGTACAGTTCAATTTTAGACTCTGCATATTGGTTCAGAGTCCAAGCTCGAGGCACTCCATGGTTGAGTGACTCACTTTCTTCGAGTTCTCCAGAGAGAGACTCCTTTTCATACGTACACATGTATGCTATCGTCAGTTTGTGGTCCCATCTTTTATTTTGGTCAGAGTTTTCATGTGTTCCACAAGGACTCTATAGTAGAGATCCCATTCCCTATGCCATGTGGGCTACAGTTTTATGTGGTTTCACAGGGACTCCATAGTAGAGATCCCATTCTCTGAGCCAGTATGGGAGACACCCAACTCTCCGACGAGGAGACTTCTTTGGACTCCATTTTCCTACGATTGTGGACTCCGATGAGGATGTCTCCGTGTCTTTTTCAGTTCGACCCTTTCAGAGATGGAGTAGTTGTCCACATGATGTCCGGCCAGAGTTCTCCACGTGGAGACTCATTTTCAATTGCAGTGACTCTGACAGGTGCAGTACAAAGCACATGCTCTCCAACGAGGAGAATCAGTTGGACTCACATTCCATCCCGTTTGTTCCTCCTCACCTGCATGGCATGAGAAGCAACGTCATCGACAACAACCGATAGTTGTGTACATTGAGTAGCTATTGTCTATAGTGTCTTGTATTATGAGTCGAGAATTCTTTTTGTTTGTCCAAGCTGAGCATTGCATGCTCCATCTTGAGGGGAGAGTGTTAAAGTATGTGTCACTTATCATGTGGATGGGTAAATGGATCTTTCCAAGATACATGTACCACATCCAGAATTTAATCCCACATGTACCAGTGGCGGGACTTGGAGAGTCTGTGAAGGCTATATAAGAAGCCCCAGACCTCTTATATCCTGTGATAAAGGCAATCGACACATCAACTCTTTGTGGCGTTCGCCCATGGTATCATCATGCTCCTTAGGGAGTAGGGTTCCACAATAAATCCCTCCAGTACAGGACAATATCCATTGAGAGAGGAACATCCCTCACATGTTTGAGCATACGCCTCGTACCAAATCCTTATACTAACTGGAATTAAGGTACCAAGAATGTATCAACCTCATAAAGGAGATCGTTCCTTAAAGAACGTGAAACCGTTTCTCTTTTGGTGTGGGATTCCTTCTTTTTAGAGCTAATCATCTTGATTTGGTGCAGTCACAATGAATTTCGCAAACCTTGATAAGGGAAACTGGATAGATGAAGGGCATATGATTTGGCAGGGTCATGCAAGGAGCACATATGAGACGACATAAGCCTCAAGGCCCAATTTGACGAGTCCAATTTACTCCCACCTCGAGAATTATTTAAGAGACAATACAAGTGTCAAGCGAATTCATGGTCCAGATTTGGTTGTTGCGTTACTCCTTTATACTTAGGACTTCAATACCGTTAGAGTATGCGTCACTTATCATGTAGAATGGTAAATGGATCCTTCCGATATCTATTTACCACATCCAGAATGTAGTCTCACATCTACCAGTGGTTTGACTTGGAGAGTTTGTGGAGATTATATAAGAAGCCCTGAACCTCCTATATCCATTGAGAAAGTCAATAGACACATTAGCCCTTTAACACATTCTCCCATGATTTCATCCCGCTCTTTAGGGCGTAGGGTTCCACGTTAAATCTCGTGTTACATATCGTTCTATTCTATTTCTCTGATATACTTCCACATTCTTTATTTTCTAAAATGGTATAAGTAAAAGCCCAAGTGAGCTATAACCCAGAAGAAAGGGTTGCAGTCTATTGCGCCATATTGGGTCGTGACTTCTTAAAAAAGGAGGAGCCCCGTTACAGTATTGGAAAAAAGAAAGCTGCATATTTTTTGGCCCTCTATTTGGGCTGACGGTCCTTATTCAAAAAAAGAGGTGTGTATACCATAAAAACTATACGCTATTTAAAAAAAAAGAAAAACACAAAGAAGTGGTGGAACCGTTTATTAAAAAAAGTGTGACGGCTATTAAAAAATGGATGAAATAGCCGAAAAATTATTTTGAAAACAATGAGAAGAAAAGCTGATTTTTTGAAATCAGATTATGTGATGAGTTGTTTTTCCCATCTTCATGTCTTCTCCCAACTTTGTCGATGTCATTGTTTTCTGACAAGTACGAGAGATAGGGGTATTATGTAGAGTTCTACGGCCACGTTGACTTCAGTTCAAATTAAGATTATCCAATCAAAGGCATGTCAGATTTTCCAGACCCTACAGTTCAGTTTTAGACTCTGCAGATTGGTTTAGAGTACAAGTTCGAGGCACTGCATAGTTGAGTGACTCATTTTCTTCGAGTTCTCCAGAAATAGACTCCTTTCCAGATGTGCATATGTATACGATCGTTAGTTTGTGGTCCCCATCTTTTATTTTGGTCAGAGTTCCATGTGTTCCATTGGGACTCTATTGTAGAGATCCTATTCCCTATGTCATATGGGCTATGGTTTTCATGTGGTTTCATAAGGACTCCAGAGTAGAGATCCCGTTCTCGGAGCCAGTATGGGAGACACCCAGCTCTTCGATGAGGAGACTTCTTCAGAATCTATTTTCCTGTGACCGTGGACTCTGAGAAGGATGTCTCTGCGCCTTTTTCAGTTCGTCCCTTTCAGAGGTGGAGTAGTTGTCCACATGCTGTGGCGACCAGAGTTTTCCAGGTGGAGACTCATTTTCAATTGTGGTGACGCTGACAGGTGCAGTACAAAGCACATGCTCTCCGACGAGGAGAATAAGCTGGACTCACATTCCATCCCATCTGTTCGTCCTCACCTGCATGACACGGGAAGCAACGTCATCGATAACAACCGATAGTTATGCGCATTGAGTTGGTACTGTCTATAGTGTCTTGTATTATGAGTTGAGATTTCTTTTTGTTTGTCCAAGCTGAGCACGCATGCTCCAGCTTGTGGGGGAGTGTTAGAGTATGTGTTGCTTATCATGTAGATGGGTAAATGGTACCTTCCAATATTCATTTACCACATCCAGAATTTAGTCCCAAATCTACTAGTGGTGGGACTTGGAGAGTCTGTGAAGGCTATATAAGAAGTCACAAACCTCTTGTATCATGTGAGAAAGGCAATCGACTCATCAACCCTTTGAGGGGTTCTCCCATGGTTTCATGATGCTCCTTAGGGAGTAGTGTTCCACATTAAATCCCTCCAGTACAAGACAATAGCCATAGAGAGAGGATTATCACTCACATGTTTGAGCACACACCTCAAACCAAATCCTTATGCTAACTAGAATTAAGGTACCACAAATGTATCAACCTCATAAAGGAGATTATTCCTTAAAGAACATGGAACCGTTTCTCTTTTGGTGTGGGCTTCCTTCTTTTTGGAGCTAATTATCTTGCTTTGGTGTAGTCACATTGAATTTCGCAAACCTTGACAAGGTACCCTGAATAGATGAAGGGCGTATAATTTGACAGGGTCATGCAAGGAGCACATAGTGAGACGACATAAGCCTCAAGGCCCAATTTGGCGAGTCCAGTGTACTCCCACCTCGAGAATTGTTTAAGAACAAGTGGCAAGTGAATTCGTGGTCCAAATTTGGTTGTTGAGTTACTCCTTTATACCTCAGGACTTCAATACTGGTAGAGTATGCATCACTTATCATGCAGATTGGTAAATGGGTCCTTCCAAGATCTATTTATCACATCCAGAGTGTAGTCTCACATCTACCAGTAATGGGACTTGGAGAGTATGTGGAGGTTATATAAGAAGCCCTGGATCTCCTGTATCCATTGAGAAAGTCAATAGACACATTAGCCCTTTGACACATTCTCCCGTGATTTCATCTTGCTCTTTAGGGCTTAGGGTTCCACGTTAAATATCGTGTTCCATATCATTTTATTCTATTTCTCTGATACACTTCCACATTTTTTATTTTCTAACATGGTATAAGTAAAATCCCAAGTGGGCTATGATCCGGGAAAAAAGGGTTGCAGTCTATTGCGCCCAATCACGCTGTGACTTCTTAAAAAAAGAGGAGCCCCGCTGCTGTGTTGGAAAACAAGAAAGCTGCATATTTTTGGGACCTCTATTTGGGTCGACAGACCTTACTAAAAAAAGAGGCACGTATATAAAGAAAACTGTACGCTATTTTAAAAAAAGAAAACCACAAAAATTGGTGGAACGGTTTATTAAAAAATCTATGACGGCTATTAAAAAATGAATGAAATAGCCGGGAAAAATGATTTTGAAAAAAGTTGAGAAGAAAAGATGATTTTTTAAAATCAACTCATGTGATGAGTTGTTTCCCCCATCTTCATGTCTTCTCACAACTTTATTGATGTCGTTGTTTCCCACAAGTAAGGGAGACAGAGAGAGTATTATGTAGAGTTCTAAGGACATGTTTACTTCAATTCAAACTAAGATTATCCAATCAGAGGCAGGCCATATTTTCCAGACTCTACAGTTCTCCTTTAGACTATGCAGATTGGTTCAGAGTCTAGGTTTGAGGCACTTCATTGGTGACTGACTCACTTTCTTCGAGTTCTCCAGAGAGAGACTCCTTTTCATATGTGCACGTGTATGGGTCAGTTTGTGGTCCCCATCTTTTTTTTTGGTCAGAGTTTTCATGTGTTCCATAGGGACTCTATAGTAGAGATATCATTCCCTATGCCATGTGGGCTATGATTTTCATGTGGTTTCATAGGGACACCATAGTAGAGATCCCATTCTCTGAGCCGGTATGGGAGACGCCCAGCTCTCTGACGAGGAGATTTCTTCAGACTCCATTTTCCTACGACCGTATACTCCGACGAGGATGTCTCGGCACCTTTTTCAGTTCGACCCTTTTAGAGATGGCAGTCAGAGTTCTCCATGTGGAGACTCATTTTCAATTACGATGACTCTGATAGGTGCAATACAAAAGCACATGCTCTCCGATGAGGAGAATCAGTTTGACTAACATTTCAGCCCGTTTGTTCCTCCTAACCTGCATGGCATGAGAAGCAACGTCATCGACAACAATCGATAGTTGTGCGCATTGAGTTAGTATTGTCTATAGTGTCTTGTATTATGAGTTAAGATTTCTTTTTGTTTGTTCAAGCCGAGCATTGCATGCTCCAGCTTGAGGGGAGAGTGTTAGAGTATGTCACTTATCATGTGGATGGGTAAATGGATCCTTCCAAGATTCATTTACCACATCCATAATTTAATCCCACATCTACCAATGGTGGGACTTGGAGAGTCTATGAAGGCTATATAAGAAGCTCCGGACCTCTTTATCCCGTGAGAAAGACAATCGATACATCATCCCTTTGAAGCGTTCTCCCATGGTTTCATCATGCTCCTTAGGGAGTAAGGTTTCACATTAAATCCCATATTCCATGTTTTATTCTATTTCTCTGATACACTTATGCATTCTTTACTTTCTAACAACCATGATTCTAGCATGCTACTATGAAGTAGTTTTGCAACCAAATAGACTCGATGTGTCTAACCCACATTACCGAGACAACACGTATTCGTTCATTCATTAGTTTATTGGAGGTGAGTTTCATTCCATGATGAAAACCTAGTAATGTTTGTGTTTGCATATGGGATTGCTTGTTCTTTCTAAACATACTCCATTAGAGCCCCAATGCCTTCCCTCTTGATCCATTATAATTACTATCTGTAGTTGTCTTTGTGTTCTTTTATATTTGATGCTTAAATGCTGCATTGATGAATAAATTTAATTGTCTATTTATCAAAGTAATGAAATCCAAAGGATTTGTAAACTTGTACCATTTTGATATTTTCCAACGCAATTACATTTGTGTCCCTATCAACAACAACAAAGCTTTTTCCAACATTAAGCAGGGTTGGCTACATGGACTCTTTGCCTCCATTCAAATCTATCTTGGGTTATTCTCGGTCTTAGATCAAGAAACTAAGATCCCTTCAGATAGTCTCATTCCAACACTTCTTGGACCTTCCTCGCCCTTTCTTAGTTGGCTCAGCATCATCTTCTAACTGGTGCATCAGCTGACCTCCTTTGCAAATGGCGAAATCATCTTAAGCGGTTTTCTCTCATCTTATCCTCTATCGGAGCTACACCAACTTTCATTCTAATCGCATCATTTTGAATCCGATCTTTACGTGTATGACCACACATCCATCTTAGCATTTCCCTTTTTTCTATTGTCATTTTCTGCACATGTCTATGGTTCATAGGCCAACATTCTGATCCAAATAGCATAGCAGGTCTTATGATTGTTTTTTAATAATTTAATTTGAATTTTAAAGAGTTTTTCTTATCGTAAAGAATAAGAAAGTCTCTTCTCCTCTTTAGCCAACATGCATTTATTTTTTGAGTAACATCTCCATCAAATTCCCCCGACATGTTACGAATAGATCCCAATCATCTAATATAGTCTTTTTTCCAAATGTTATCATCACCAATCCTCACCTCGATTCCCTTACCACTTATTCAATCAAATGTGCACTCTATGTATTCAGTCTTGCCCTACTTATACAAAATCCTTTAGTTTCTAAGGCATGTCTCCAAACGCCGAGCTTCTCATTACTCTATCTATAGTCTCAACAATCAACACAATATCATCAACGAATAACATACATCAAGGAATCTCATCCTCAATGTAACTAGTCAGCTCTTCCATGATCAAAGTAAGAAGGAATCGACTCAAAGTGGAACCTTGATGCAGGCCAATTCTGATGACAAAATAGTCACTCTTCCCATTTTGGATCCTTACATAAGATAAAGCCCCATCATATATATCCTTTATAAGGTTAATGTTTGAGATAGGTACTTGTCTTTCTCCAAGCTCTCCACGATATCTCCTGTGGGACAGAATAATGAGCCTTTTCCCGAATCAATAAAAAGGACATGGAGGTTCTTTCTTTCAGATATATAAATCTCCATTGTTCTCCTCAAGAGCTCTTCATTAGGGAGCACATGACGTGCACTTGGCATGCATATGTCAAGGCTTTTTGTGTACACCAATAAGACCTTTTCTTTTAGTGATAAAAGATGACAAGATAAAATAACTCTAAACAATAATAAACCATGAGATGTGGGATAGAAATGGACAAAATAATGAGCTGGGTAACACATTTTTTCGATGACATGGTTGATGACTGGAATTCCATGTCATTGTCATGCGCAACAACCATCAATCAAGCAGTGCTTGATTTACTCGTTTTGATGATTGGGTGATGATTGCGATAACACATAGGTGGGATGGATGCCTATAATTATCTCACTGCCCCTTTATTCTCTACCCTATTCTCTTTTAGAAGCTACACCAAAATTATAATTTCCCTTCTCATAGTCGACCCATTGATAATCTTGAATTCGGGTTAATGAGTTAGCTGTGTAATTAAGACGATGAGGCCTTGCACTCTAAGTCATCATTCCTTTCGACAAAAACCATCATCTACTCCTTACTCATTGCATTTCTTCGTTAGCGTACAAGCATTCAAACTTAGCACCGTGTTATTGATTTGATTGCTCGTGGATACATCACTAGTCTTATTGGCTCCTCTCGTCGAACTCTTCAACTTCCCTACATAGAGGTATTAAACGGGAATATCAATATAGTAAGCAACGTCCTTGTACTAATCAAACTTCAACCTTCATTCAGTTGTTTAGAAAGCGAGCAAACAATCCCCTCGACAGTAGTGAGCGAAGCATGAAGCAAGACATCCCCTAAGCCTATCTTATTTTGAGAGATTTGATATATAGTGATCTAAAGAACTCGACAAGTTAGAGTGGGTGGAATCCACCCATTCCACATTCCACCCCACGTGCTAAGATTGGGAGGTTGATAGAAGGAGAGGGAGGCGGTGAAGAGGTACAAGCGGAGCATTGCTAGGAATAAGAGGAGAAGGAGAAAGGTATGAATGTCTCCTACCAAGCTTTGGGTATGAGGTAAGTAGATCCAGTTTAGAAAGATGTTAATGTTCATCTCTTTCTTGTGTTAGTATTAACATATACGGAATAAGCTTGAGTAATGTCTTAATGAGGGCATCTTTATCATCAGTGAACACATGATTCTTCACAAGCTTCATCCATCTATGGCGTGCGGAGTATGAGTTCTTCGTCATTTGCTTATTTTGATTCCTTCCTTCCAAAGTTATTGTTTTCTTTCGGTTATATTTTTACAAGACAAGTATCTATCAAAATTTTATTTGAAATATCACATGATATAAGGGAAAACTCTGCCAACATTATGAGAGACTTTATATACTTAATACATCCATCATGTTCTTTGCATATTATGGGTTCATTCTTCATGTTCATGATTTATAATTGAATTTCAATTATTTTAGGAGTCGTTAATCATTGTAATTGAAAATAAATCAAAATTTATTGTAGTCCGCACAAAAGTTAACATTTAGATAGTGAAATTCTTTATTTTTCTATTGGTTTTCAAGTTAAATCAAATCTAACTCTTGATTTGTGTTCTTTGTCACGAAAACATTCAAATGCTCACCATAAGAAACTTTTGATTGAATAATTCATATTTACATTAGACTTTAGTGATTTTGAATTAGTGTAGAGATTTATGCACAACTAATGAAAGTTTGGTAACCAAATATGAATGAATAAGTATATATCAATATACATATCTTATTTGGTGAAAAAGAAGTTAAAGTTTGACATATAACTACGCCATTAATGCTATGTGCTTAATAGATGAATCGTATAAAAAATTACATGGGTTTAAGGGATCTTTCAACAATTTTTATTTTGTCAATTACAATAATGATGACTTAAGGTAGACATTATTTTCGGGCATGTAACCTATAGATTCGTCAGAATAAAACTGTATGGTAAGTTAAATTTAGGTGGTACACAGTTATCATGAAACATTGACACTACAAGAAAAATGGGATGTGGCCACGGAATGTGGCTACGGAAACTTGTGGCCACGATAATTCCGTGGCCACTAGTTTCTCGTAGCCACAATCCATAGCCAAAGTCTTCATATAAGGGTTGTAGCCACGATAAATTCTGTGGCCACTTCTGTGGCCACGGTATATTCGTGGCTAGAGAACTCTCGCGACGAGACTTGTAGCTACGGCTACTGGCCACGATGTGTCGTGGCCAGAGCCCAATTCTGTGGCCACAAACCCCATATCCGTGGCCATATTTCTTTAGCTACAACTTGTTTTCCTTGTAGTGTGAGCACGTGAAATAAGTTACTCGCAATATGTGGTACTCTGTTACCATTCGACATATTTCCATACTAAGGCGATATCTCAACATGTGGAGGCATAAGAGGGAATAAATAATGGTTGCATCATGATAATTTCCCCCTAAACTACTAGTGTTCACAAGCCTGTATATTTAAGTAAGCAGATCCTCGAAGACAATGAGCTTCATAGCTTCATGTTAGATACACTGAGGGTTTAAAGTGAGTGGTAGGGTTATCTTAGTGAAATCCTTCAAAAACTATGAAATTAATCAATAATCATGAGAAAATGCTTAATCTCGAAAACTGTCTTGAGTCGATCCCATTTCAGAACGGTTTCAACTTTGTCCAGATATTCTTTCAATAGAAATGTCATTCCCAAAAATGAGACACACTCCAACTGAAACTCACACTTGCCGCTCTTGGGGGAAAAGTTGGTGTTTCTTCAAAGTATCTAACACCAATGTGAGATGCATCTCGCGTTTAGTCATTCCTCAGGATTAAATCAAAACATCGTTAATGATGACCAAAGTGAAATGATCCAGAAAAAACCAAGGGACTCGGTGTATCAACTCCATGAATGCTACAAATGCATTCATTATCCAAAGATACCACTAGGAACTCATAACGACCATACGCCATCATGCATGCGCTCGTCAGAATATTATCATTCCGAATCCGAAGCTAATGTTTGACGATCCTCAAGTCAGTCATGGAAAGACATTGGCTCCCAGAAGCCGATCGACTAGATCATCAATCCTTATCAGTAAATACTCATTCTTTATTGTCTTCCATTAGTTAACAATGCGCATGTGCACAGACTAACCCTTCTTCACAACAGGGCCGAGTCTCTCTAGGGAGAATTGTTAGGTCTCATGTACTCCTTCTCTAGTTGATCTTGCAGTTGGGCTCTTAATTCTCGCAAATTTGTAGGTACCATTCGATATCGGGCCACTGAGATGGGTTGGGTCTCCTATACCAATGAGATCTTAAACTCAATCTCATGAGTGGATGGCAAATAAACTAATTCCTCCTGAAAGATACCCTGTTAGTTTTTGACAATAGACATCTAACGCTCATCCATTATCTACCCAAGATTTCAACATTATTAGCATCTGATTTTTCTTCAAAAAAAATAAAATAAAATAAGGGAAAAGTCTTATAAATTCACTAAAAATAGTTTTTTATTTTAAAATTACCAGAAATATAGTGTGTCTTTTATCACCTTTTATTACACATCCAAAACTGCAACAAATATTACACTAGAGCCTTAAAATATAAAACTTCAAAAATCTTCTAAAAATTCTATTTAGTTTCAAAAATATATAAAAATAATGATATTTATAGATAGCCATATACTCTACCTTAGAAAAATATCTCCATAAAAACTTGTTACTATTTTGTATTTTTAAGGTAATAAAAACCTATATATATTTTCTTTTATTCCAAAATATATTCCAAAGAAATATTTATTAAAAAACAACTGAAATATGTAAAATATCATAAATTAGCCCAAAGACTTCGAAAACATATAAAACCCTACAATCATTTTCCAACTTTATTTTTGTACGTATAATACATGTTATAAGAATAAAGTCTACCTTATGCATATATATTACTTAAATAAACTTTATTTTTAACAATTGATATAGAATATAATGATCAAAGAATAAAAATATAAAAATATGAAATGTATTTGTATATATAATACAAAAAGTAAAAATACCTTAAAAATCACAAAAATACTTAAGGAAACACATACACACTTGAAATTTTACGGCTTTACTCTTTATTTTGCGTTTTCGAGTTTGATCTTGGAGCTCACTCGAGGATGATAAGGGAGAGATGGGTGAACATACCCCATCCTTATACGTTATGTGCCTAATAAGATAGCCACCAAATTTTGATTACATAACCACTTCTCCAACTGTAGGATCTGCGACAACGAGCATTGTTGTCGCCAGATTCCCCCACCAACATTCATTAACGATAGCTCCATCTCCTTTGATGTCAAACTCCATTTGTGACCCCCTCGTTCACTCCAACCATGGGCCAAGAAGCTATCGAGTTCCTCCCTCAATGCCTTTGAGATTTGTACCTTAACTCGTGATGATACAACATACCACCATAACCATTTATTCACTTTAAAATGATCGGTTTCGTCATCAATTGTCGACAACAGTTCTCTTGTATCATCTCCAACCACCATGAACACCCAACGTGGTTAGGGATTGTAACGTACCGGGCCCTCGGCCCGGTCCGTTATTAGGGATTACTGGTCCAAACATCTTCTTGGGTTGGGGCCTAAGTGGGGCACTTGACCACAGTCCAAAATACTTAAGCCCGGGCTGTTTAATAGTCCCTACTACTTATAAGATACTACCACACTTTGTGATTCTAGATATGGTACTTTGTTCGGAGGTTTACATAAATGAAAAGTATTGAATACATATACAAATATAAATGTTGCTATGTCTTTATCCTTTAAGTACTCAAATACACATATATATATACTAATATATTACGGATGTGCAAAATGAAGAATCACATATTTAAAATACAAAGTAGAATCATTGGAAAGTTAGATACAAAACTATTACAAACGAATGTAAATTAATTTATGGATGCTAGCATATTTTAAACTATTTAAAAGACATAATCGTTTTAGGTCCACAACAAACTTTAACATACATGACGTACATGGGATATCTTAATAATGAGAACGAACGTCAAAATAACTAAATAATAAGATAAAAGCTTAAAACACATATATTCGTATTATATCATGTTCGTCTTGGTATCCATTAGAATTTCAACATTCGCATTCGCATTCGCACCGATATTTACATCCTCCCAAAAAATAAATGCTCATATTTATCCGACTAAAGTTTGAACATTCATATTTATATTTGTGTTTATAAAAAAACAATATCAAATTTGTATTCATATTTGTATTTATATTCACTAGTTGTTGAACTTTATTAATCATATTCACCAAGTATACAAAATGACATCAATATCCTCTATGTAACAAATTCAAATATGATCAGATGTAGAAATACATGTATTCGTTTTCATCTGAGTTTGTGTTTCTCTGTATCTCTCGTTCTCATCCTCTTCAATAATAGTCATTTGGGATGCTATGCATCTTCTATGAGCGACTACCATCGTTTGAAGTGTCTTCTTCACCACCATTGATCTCCATCACGCGACTCCTCTATGTCGTGGCAAGCGCCTGCCATGTTTCCCCACGACTATTGGACACCACCTCCTGTGCTCACAATCAACGACGAAGTTTCCACCCCTTCCCAAAGCCTCCGTCATATTCGAGACTAAAAGAAGATACTCTAATTGCCTTTTCCCTTTTAACCATTTTTGCCTTAACAAAGGATTAAAAATACAAATTTTGATTTTTGTTGGACTAAATCTAAATTCAATCGACTTAAATATTTCCCATATAAATCTTAATTTTATGTTTATCTTATATAAAAAAATCACAATTTATAATTCTCTAGATCAACTATTTGCATTTCAGTCCATTTGTACTAACGCGCAACTTTGTAAATCCCTCGATTAACATGTTTTTCATCAATTTAATTTGATTTTCACCAAATCCAATCGGTCTAAATTGTCTACTCAATTATCACGATCCAACAAAATGTCAAGGTCCAACTAGTTTGATATCGTTCTGGGGACTGATATGAAGCTTAAGTCAGAATGATCAAGGTTGTAACGGAGGAAGACAATAAAGAAATAACCATCATCACTGTAACACGAAGTGGCAAAGTAAAGAACTACTCTTACTTGTTCCGACAACAAATGACATTTTTTCAATTGGATTCACATTCCATGAAAGAAGTGGAATGATCCATAATCACATAATAAAGGGGCAATATAAAACAGTCCCTCGCCTTGAACTCCACCCACCGCATTTCCCCACGGAACCGAAGAGTAAAAAATCCCGATAAACACCAAACCTCCCGTACAACTCCCCCCACAAAAGCCTACTCACTGCACTTAACCCCCACACCTCTTCTCCGCTCCAAAACGTGCCCCCACCTCCCTCCCCACTTTCCCTCTCTCAGATCTCTCCTTCCTCCGCTAATGGCATCCCCCTAACGCCCACTCCCACATTCTCCACTCCCATCACCCCCATGTCGAAGCCGAGGCCCCGCCCGGACGTCTCCCCCCGATCCATCACCTCCAGGGACCTCGACAGCTTCTCCCGATGGTCCGACCTCCTCGCCGATCACCTCCCCGCCGCCGCGATCTGGCGCCACGCCGACCTCGACGCCCCCGGGAGCTTCCAGAAGGCCCTGCAGATGGAATGGGTCGTCCGCCTCCCAACCGTCGCTGAGGGCCTCCTGGCGAAGATGTACCGGCTGAGCCGCATGCTGGACTCGCCCGATTCGGCCGCCCATGGATTCTCTGACGCCTTCTGGAAGGCGGGAGTGTTTCCCAATCATCCCCGTGTCTGTGCGCTGCTGTCGAAGAAGTTCCCGGAGCACCCCGGGCAGTTGCAGCTGGAGAGGGTGGGTGTTGGAAAACTTCTGGACCGCTTGTTCGAGGATGGGGATGTGGTTCTTTGAGTCTTAATGCTGTACGTCTTTTCTTTTTTGCAGCTTGATAAGCCTGCTGTTGATGCAATGAGTGAGAATGCCGAAGCGCACATGCATAATTTGGAGCCCTGGATCATGGTACGTTTTTTTGGTTTTGCCAATCTATTTTCAAAGTGTAATTTGACTGTATTTATTATCGGATAGAGTTGAGTGCATGAGCAATGATTGGTATAGAATCGTGTATCGCAGTTTAAACTGTACTTCGTGTACACATGCTCCTATAATGCTTAAAAGTGCAACTGTATGCCTATGGAAAATATATTTACTCATTTTCCTCGTACTGAACTGTTCAACCGTCACACTTAACGCCTTTGGGTTAATAGCTACCCAAAAACGAATTTGTCTCTAATAGGAGAATTTAACAGATGACTTTTCACGTCTTACTTCTATAATATTATCGAGAGATATATGGCAACGTGTTATTGAGGACCAACCTAATCCTTTTTTACTGCTGGGTTATCAATGGAGAAACTTTTAATCATCCTTTATTGAAATGAGCAACAAGAAATTCAGCTTTAAAATTGATACACATGAATGAGATAAGATACTTGGTATTTGATTATGTACTGTATGTAAAGAGGAACCAACTGAGAGAATTACCACGACACCTTTATACAGACGAGTAAGAAATATTTAAATTCTGTTATAAATAGTTTGATACGAGCTTCGAAGGAAATCAAATCAGCATGAATTCGTTAGTAGTCCACACCGGTCTTCCAACACAAACCAACCACTTTGATTCTCCTCTGAATTCCCGCAGATTTGGCTTACAATCAATTCAAAACCCTATGACATTAAGAACATGCAACAGCCATTGAAATCTCAATTCGAACTTGATAAGATTCAACTAGATTTTGAGCTTTGATTGCTATGGCTCCTCCAAGTATGGCGTATGGGTGTCTGACTGCGCCTTTGGGTGTGATTGCATGCGAAGCAGATGTGGGGTCTTGACGTGATAGGGATGTGTAATTTTCCAAGAGTTTTTGAGGGTTGTTATGTAAACTACTGTAATATATTGTAGTGGTCCATGTGGAACACTGAAGAATATGAATAAGCAAGTAGGATGTGATCGAGGGTAGTTTTATCTCAAAACTTGAATGACTAAGGAGCCCACTAGGGTTTCTCATCATAGAACTTTCTCTAATATCCAAGGAATTTTTGGTGAATAAAAAGAATTTCCATTAACTTAACTGTGAGGGGTATGGACCATGTTGCAAGTGTTTGTAGGATTCAGTCAAGTGTTTATGATATGGAGAGGTTGGTCACCACATAGTCTTACCTACATCGACGTATTTGGAGGGAGAGGACCGATCAATGCTTGGATGATGCTTGTGCATCAGGTGGAGGGGATGATTTCAAGACCCTATAAATGGGTCGTTGTAGCGAAAGGAGCGATGAACTTAGATTGTCTCCATACGATACCAATGACAATTTCATTTGGGATTGCTGGTGCCATGATATGACATGGCCTCAAATTTCAGCGAAATTCGGTCGAATTTCTGTCGAATATCGATATCCAGTCGAAATCGAAATTCGACCGAAATGACCGAAATGACCGAAATATGGGAGTTCTAGTACAAAAAATGACCGAAACGACCGAAATTTCGGTCGAAATTCCACCGAAATTCCATCGAAATTCTGTTTTGGTCGGTACCGAAATGGTGACCGAAACCGACATTTAAGGCCTTGGATATGAAAAGGTGTGCCTCGAGATGCAAAGGCAGGCGAGGCGGGGCCAAAGAGCCTCAAGGTGACCGCCTCAGGTCTTGAGGCTGAAGTGAACGCCTCACATGATTGAGGCATGCGATGCGGTGAAGTGAGGAAAAATAAGTTCTTATCTATCCCCATACCCCTTCGTATCCGCGACAGAAGCCTTGACTTTGCCCCCATCAGCCTCTGGTCACCACCTTCAGTTGCTGGTGGCCTCCCCAGTTGCTTCCAGCATCCTCTTGGTTGTCGCCAGTGTCCTTCAGGTTGTCGCCAACGCCCTCCCAGTCATCACCAGCGTTGTCTCATCACCGCCATCACCCTCTAGGCTCCACCTTCGGCAAACTACGGTATTTTCTTCTTTTTTATCTTTATTTGTTGCTAAAATTGATGTAATTATGTCAAAATAGTTGTGTTCGTAGAGTAAATGTATTGGAGTAAACCTATTTGGGGTTTTATTTGTAGGATCAAGTCGATATCTTAGCTATTTTTTGTTGCTCTAAATTTTAGAAATGCTGAAGACATTAACCTTATAAAGGACATGTATGATGGAGCTTCATCTTGTGTAAGGATCCATTTTGGGAAGACGGATTATTTTAACATCAATATAGGTTTGCATCAAGGTTCAGCTTTGAGCCCATTCCTTTTTACTTTGATTATGGACGAGTTGACTAGTCACATCCAGGAAGAGATACCTTGGTGCATGTTGTTCGCGGATGATATTGTGTTGATTGATGAAACAAGAGATGGTGTAAATGAGAAGCTGGAGGTTTGGAGACATGGCTTAGAGACTAAATGATTTTCGTATAAGTAGGATTAAGACCGAATAAATGGAGTGTACATTTGATGGAAACAACATTGAAGAACTCATGGCGTAGATTGGAGACGGTTTCATTCAAAAGAAAGATTCTTTTAGATACTTTTTTTTGAAATAAACAAGGGTGAGATCCCAAGGTGGGACTCAGTATGGTGCTTTCATTGATATGAGAAGTTTATACAATCATAATCATAGATGGGACTAGGCTGACATAAGGCCCTTAAAAAAATCATGAACATTTTAAGCATAAAACCATTGACCTTGAAATACTCTCGTTTCTAGCAAACCCAATTTTCCAGAGGATGGCGAAGGTTGGGGATGCATCTTCCTGCGAGTTGCCACATGACGACCTAATCGAGTTCCAGAATGAAGTATTATCATTTGTTTTTACCCAAGGAATATATTCACACCTTCCCATATACGTGATGATGTCCGCCATTTAATGAAGATATGTTCCAAGTCCTCATCTTCCTCGTTACATATGCTGCGTGTACGGTCACCTGTATGCAGAATGTCATCTTGTCATGTCTTTGTGAGCAGGCATCCATGTCTTACAAGCCAATGGAAGAACTTAAACTTTTGCTGAATTTTGCTTTTCCAAATGATTTGGAAGTCACGCACGAGGTCATCCAAGGCCAAGCGATGGCTATGAGTGAAGCAAAGATATGCCTTTCTCATCAGGAACTTCCCATTGCCCCAGATATAATGATCCCTCCCTTGAGTAGGGCCCTCAAGATCAACCAAATCTCCAAGGAAAATCGTGACCTCCTGAAGTCTTTGTTCAAAGAGTGCTGGAGGGAAGCAAGGGCACCAAACACCTGTCGACCATGCATTACTAATAGAGGCATCTTGATCCTGAGAAAGGGAAAAAAGATGAGGGTAATGATCTCTCAGGGGCCCCAACGCAGTCCAATTATCCCGCCAGAAATAAATGTCTCTCCATTGCCGTCGAGATATAATTTATATTCATGTATCTTTTTTTTATCTTTATGTTTTTCTGTTTACTCTATGTAATTTGCCCATAGGTCTCTCCTTATATAAGAGAGCCTAGGGCTCAAGGAATAAACATCTCTTTTATTTTTCCCAACATGGTATCAGAGCGGTGATCCTAGACCGGAGTTCTGAAACCTTAACTCTAAGCCCCACCTCACGCACACCCCTCTCCTCTCTCCTCCACACAGGCCGTTGCCTGCGTAGGCCGTCGTCTGGCCTCACCACACACGCCGCCGCCTGGGCCCGCAACCCCCCTCCACGCGGGCAGTCGCTCGATCCCACACCTTTCCCGCTGGCTGGCAGCATTGCTACCCCTTCCATGCGGGTTGCGCCGCTGCTGATCCTTACACGTGGGCTCCGCCGTTGCTGCTTCTACGTGGGCTACGTCATCACCTGGCCCTGCCACCTTCCTAGCGGGCATCACCACCTTATGCAGGCTTCACCGTCACTGAGTCCTCTATCTTGATGAGATTGGTTGCATTAGTCTGCACATGCAATCATATCTCTCTATATCAGTATAGACAAGCCCTTGACTAGTCTTCAACCCTAGTCTTCTCGAGTTGTCATGTCAAAAGATAAGGTCGATATTCCCTCTACAGGCACCTTTAGAGATCCTACGCCTATAGTAAAGATGAGTGAGTCAAACTATGCACTGTGGGCTATGCAGTTCATGAGCATGATGAAGTCTACAGGTAGGAAACACATTCTTACCGAGGAAGAGCCAGTTGAGAAGATCGAGGTTAACGCCTCATGGGAGGCGGATGATGCATATGCAAAGGTTTGGCTTTCAGGTACATTGGCAATAGAGATCGCCAATGATATCCTCCATCAGCCCATAACCAAGGAGTTGTGGGATATTCTTGCTGCTACTTATTCACAGGCAAAGGATGAGACAAAGATTTTGCAACTCAAGCATGATATCTTTACTATCAAGCAGAATGGACGACCTTTTCACTCGTTATATGCATCCTTATGTGGGTGTTCGAGAAGCTCTATAGCTTCATATACCTCTTACATCTATCCCTGAGTAGCAGAAAACTAATCAGAATGCCACCATGGTTGGTGTGTTTTCGGCAGCTCTTGATCCTGAGTATGAGGCGACCCATTCCTAGATTTGGCAGACTCTGCTATTCCTCCTATGGAGGAAGCCTTTCGTAGACTCAGTCGGATCACTGTTCCATCCTCCACTACCATTCAGACTTCTTCAGTGATGGCGGCCTTCCAAGGTCGAGGAGGTTCTTCTCAGTTTGGTGGACGCGGACCTTGTAGCAGAGGAGGTCGTGTTCGTCCGTCATGCATCTTTTGCCATTGTCCCGGACATATTGAAGATACATGCTATTGTAAGCATGGATTTCCTGCATATGCTCGAGTGGCTTAGCAGATTGAGCCTCCGACTGCCTCTTCTATGGATGAACTGTTTGATGATCTTGTAGCTCGATTGAGGGGTATTATACCTCCAACTAGTCCCGCCATGTCTTCATCGGTCTCTGGGAGTCACTCTGATGTGGCTGCTTCAGTCTCCTCCAGTACTTTAGGTAGTACTTATGCACTCATCACCAATTGTGAATCCGATGTAGTAGAATGGATTATGGATTCCGGTGTCACACATCACTTGTGTGGAGACATGGATCAACTTACATCATACATACATGTTCCTTCAGGACGTACTGTGGTTATTGCATATGGGACTCATTCCCCAGTCACTGGACATGGGGAGATTAGTTTGACACCCTCTATGCATTTACAGAATGTGTTGATGCACCCAACTTCTTTATGAACTTGTTATATATTAGTCAGGTTACAAAGGATTTACATTGTCGAGCTATTTTTAACCCATCTTCACTTGTATTTCAGGACATCCTTACGGGCTAGGTGATTGGGTGTTGGCCTTGTTGATACAGATATGGATATCACCGTGATATCCGTAAGTATCTGTATTAGTATCTGTATAGCCGTTTTCATATATAAATATGCTTGTGGATTTATTTTTGACCATAAACATCATAATTATATACCCTTTTCACCATATTTGGTATAATTATTATGACATACCAGACGTATTCCATCAAATACATGTATATTTAAGATAATTTATAGAGTATTTTTAATATTATTCATATACGACCAGTATCCATTTTACATATGTATCCATTTTTTAAGGATATGGTAATGTATTATTCATATTCGTCAATATTCGTATCTGCATCCGTATTCGTATTTAAAAACAGATAAGGATATGGTAACACCCGTATCCGTATTCGTAGTCGTCTGTTTGCATCCCTAATCAGCCCTAATCACATGATCGATCAATGCCTGATGGACAACCACACTGTGCATGATCGATTAAACTTGGGATAGAGCTGGTTTTTGCTCCGATTACATAAGGTGAAGTTGCTTCGACCGTCAAACAAATTACACACTCATATTCCTGCTGTTACTCACATCAGAACTATATTTTTTTCTTTCATATGCACCAAGCAGTTCAACAAGAAATCACGAAAAGGTGAGGTGATACAATACGGTTTTCATTACAAAATTCACGAAATCGCGAATCCGACACCACTCACAGGTAGATTACACTATCAAACAGTCATGGTGCGAAATATGCACGAATCCGTCAACAAGAGGAGGACAAAACAATTCCTACAGGAATGTTCTCCCGCGAGCTTCCTTCGCCATGAACAAGAGGTTTTAGATACTAATTGTGTAGGATTTGCTCTCACCTCAAAATCCCTAATGTGACAATTCTTCTAGGTTGATGCTAGGGAGTCCTCTGCTCTTCAATTGGTACTTGGCAGGAGGTTTCCCAACCTATTGGAAATGGCAGCTTGGGTGTGGTGAGTTTGAGGGAAATAATATTGTTCTTGAGGTTAAGTTGGTGAAACAAACTTGGGGTGAAGGTGATAACCTACTCTGCAGATTTTTTTAAGGAAAAAGGGTGTGACGTCGAATAGACACCCACCAAAAAAAATTCTGTATATTCACAGTTTCAAAAATTACAGGGTGGTAAAAATCCCGTAGGTTTTTGGCATGCTTAAACACATCATCCATATACATTCTTTCCCTCTATAAACAACTCCATTCCATGCTAGCCACAACAACCAGATAATAGACACAACCCAAATCTTAATGCACTTGCTACCCCCTCCCAGCCAATAAATGGGCTCCCATAAGGCTTCCCAATCATAGGTGTTAACCTTAACAATGCATGTTGTAGACAATTCCTCCCTCGAAGCAGAACATCTAAAGAAGAGATGATCACATCCTCCTATGTCATTTAGCATCACTCACATGTGCTCACAATATTCAGGAACCCGAAGAACTGGACCTTAGCAAAGTTCTCTATCGCCAGATGTGTTTGAACAGCATCAGAATTGATCCAAAACAATTCGATGGTCGAAAATAGATGTGGAATAAAATGCCTTGTACGCTTTCTTAGTGAACTACCCATTCACTGAGGCCCCATGATCCGTAGTGTTAGTCTATCAGAGAGGCTCCCAATCGCAGGCTGGGTCTGCAGATGAGTTGAAACCTCATCAAACCACTAATCAATTAAAGCACAAAGAAAACAAGGTGATCAACTTTTAGTCTCTCTACACTCCCTAAATGTGCAGTTCGCATTCGTCACCCGTGCAAAGCATCTAGGGAATCTAGCATTGAACACCCTTTGACTAGTCCAATCATCAATCCAAAAGTGAAACCCCTCCAATCCCACAGAACTGGCTTCATGAGGTGGACCACACACGGAAGAACCAAACAGATGCCCCTTCAGAAGTTGGCGGGCGTACTAACAACAGTCATATGAGCCGATGGGTTCATAGATAACCATAGGTAGAATGCAATAGTCTGCAAAATAGGTTAGAGCTACCCCCCAGGAGATGCTAAACCTAGGATCCCTAGACCACCCCTGTGCAAGATCTTCCATCTCTTAAGGTGCATTCCCCGTGCTTCAGCTTTAGAAGTCCAAAAGAATGTCTGCATCATCGCCTCCAATCTCCCATTCACCCTAGAATGAAGCATGTAAGTAGGAAGAGAAAAAAACTGGATAGCCGATAATACTGGCTTTAGCAAAATGAGATGACCTCCGTAGACAGATAAGTCATACCCTAACTAGCCAACTTCTTCTCAATCTTCTCTATCACAAGAGTCTAGCCCGACTACTTCATTCTACCTCCCACCAAGGGTAAGCCAAGGCAGGGCATTGGGAGTACCTCGGAGAAGTCTGAAGGGCATATCCACACCTCTTAGCCTCCTCTGACATTCCAAAAGGAATAAATGCATATTTTAATTGGTTGATTCACAAGACGAAGATCCTCCCAAACAACTCAACCACAATGGCAACCCCCTTTGCAGGTTCCATGTTTCCTTCCATGAAGTAACTAGTCTCATACACATACTAAAGGATCGACACATGAATCTCACCACACAACAAAGCCAGTTAGGCCCTGTTTGTTATGCATGAATAGAGGAGGGAATGGAATCATCATTCCTCTCTCGATTCCGTTCCTTTGTTTGTTAGATCAACTTTATGCATGAATAACTATTACAAAGGAAATCTGATTCCCTCATTCATGGGAATAGCCATTCCTAGGTACCCCATAGGAACTGGGATTCCATTCCTTACCAATGCTAATGAAGTATTCTTCTTCAAGTTTTTTAATTAATATATCATTATTACAAATATATGGTTATCGACATGGATATGTGTTTTTCTTTTTTTGGATATTTTTTGGACACTGCCATGGATATGAATTTTTTGGACATGGATATATGGATACTGACATGGATACAAATATATGGATGCAAAAGGTTGGATAAGTTATAAATATATGCATATACGGATATTGGCATGGACATGTGATATTTTTTGCGGATACTTGTATAGATACAATTTAATTTTTTTGGATATGGATACAAATATGGCTACAAGATATTCCATTGGATACGAATACATATATATTAAATATATCTATTAAAAGGATAAAATATATCAGATATGACTAGTTTACGAATATAGATACAAACACGGATATGCGTTTTTTTTGTTTTTTTCCAGATATGGATATGGACAGGGATATATGGTTTTTCTCTAATATGGATATGGAAACATACGCAATGTACAATTTTTTTCTAAGA
Source organism: Ottelia alismoides (assembly GCA_037367405.1). Classification (NCBI taxonomy): domain Eukaryota; kingdom Viridiplantae; phylum Streptophyta; class Magnoliopsida; order Alismatales; family Hydrocharitaceae; genus Ottelia; species Ottelia alismoides. The sequence continues at coordinate 508,859 of JAZKJV010000113.1, forward strand.
TATGGATACTGATTATATTTTAGCAGATATACATACGGATATGGATATGGATTTTAATTTTTCTACGGATACACATATGGACATGGATGATGTTTTTTTACGGAAGCGGATATGGACATGGAAATGGTTTTATTTTTTTTGCAGTTATAAATATTGACATAGAAACCATATTTAGATTTTTAGGATATGGACACGGGTTCAGGGTATAAAAAACCGGATCGGACCGACCGGTCGGACCGGGAACCGGCACCGACCCGGTCGATTCGGTCGGTTTTAGGTAATTAATTTTTTTAAAAATAAAAAATAAAAAACCGGGTCAGAGCAGTGGTCGAACTGGGTTGACCCGGGCGGTTGGACCGGGTTGACCCGGAATTGATGGTTTAGTATATTTTTAAAAAATAAAGGTTTAAATAATGAAATAATAGGGTTTTTATCACTTGTACCCTTCTTAAATTCTATAATTTCAGTTACGTCCCTCTCTTTTTTGGAATATAACTTGTGCCACTACTTTCTTAGGGTAATTTTCTAAAAGCAACTATAAATAAATTATTACAATACCATATTCATATATAATGCTAGAAAATGTGACTACCTTTTGTAGAGTTTTATTCGAAATAAACAATCATGTTTTTATATTGACAGATTTGACATTTTAGATGATTATTTTATTGATATATAAATACATATTTACATATATCTATCCGGTTTTATCGGTTCAAAAAACCGGTTCGACCGGTCGGACCAGTAAATTAAGTCCGGTCCCTTTTTTTCCGAGTCGATATGAATGATGACGTCATGCTGACATCATCACCGGTCCGACCGATTTGGATCGACGGTCCGACCCGATTGGACCAAATCGAAGACTAACCGGTTCAATGTCCGGTCCTGTTTTTAAAACCTTGCACGGGTTATATTTTAGTGAATACGTATATAGACATGGATATGTGTTTTTATTTTTTTCCCAAGTACAGATACCCATAACATTTTTAATTTCTTTAGAATATAGATATAGATATGGCAATAAAAAATTGTAGCGGATACGAATATTGATATATCAAATATATCAATTGTATGAAAAAATCAAAGTAGTTTCCATTTAAATTTGATTATTGATTCTTTATATGAAATATATCGATTATATGAAAAAATAATGAGAATATCGATTATTTTTTCTACTTAACAAAATATATCAAAAGAATGCTATTTTCTTTCTATTCTTTTCCTTCTCCAAATATAAGAAAGGAACATGTCTTATAATAAAATTTTCAATTCCTAATATGATCCAAACAATGGAATGGAAAAACTTTTTCCTTTCCATTCCATTGTTAGTTCCATTCTTGTCTTGATTCCATTCCATTGTAATTCCTTTCCAATCAAACAAACGGGGTCTTAGAGTTTTTGGGTGGACACCTATCCCGTGGAAGCACTTTTTTGTTTTAAAAATACAAAACCAGGTAGAAAGCCATCCTCATGTGCTTCAATGACAAGTCTCATCATAGCATTAGCAACAATAACAGATAATAACGGTGCCAATGGGCAACCCAGCCTTTCTCTATGCACCTGGAAGAAGCCCCTCTCCAATGTCTTTCGCCAACACAATATATGAGGAAGCCGTATTTCATTTCTTCATCATATCATTCCACTCTCCTGGAAAGCGTCTGGTAAGAGGATGCTTAGCTAAATCTTCAATCAACATGATCATATGCCTTAAAAAATCAAATTTTGGTGTCATTTGCCTTTACTCATTGATAATCTTTGAGGTTATCACCATCCCATCCATCATGAGCCGGTTCAGGATGAAGGCTGTATGCGTTTGATCGATGATGGCATCGATAACCTCCCGCATCCAGTTATCCAACACCTTCGTTAAGATCAATTAAATGCCATTAGAAAGATCAATAGGGCCCAATTCCTTCACCCTCCGAATCATGTCCTTCTTAGGCATAATGAACAAAAGTAAGCAATTTAGACGCTCAAAACCTCGGAATTGATTCCCTTGCCGCAACTCCTCAACAACTTCTAGAGTCTTCTGACCCACCAAGTCCCAAAATGCCCTGAAACATTATTGGAAAACCATCCAGTCCTAGCGAGAAATCGTCATTCAGCTCAGAAGTCACCCATTGGACTTCCACTAGGAGGAAAGGACATGTCACACGTGTGAGTTTTTTGGACAGAAGATATGGTTAGAGATCTTGGGATTGTTTTTCCACATATGATCAGCCCATGTATTGCGGCAAGGCTGCTACATTCAGTGCCAAGAATCCAGCTTTGACAAGTGTAGAATGTATATAGATATAGGATGCGGCTTTATTGCGGATGTAGTTCAACGTGGATATATTTTACTCTTCAGGGGAGCTTATAAATGCTGTCGTCAAGGCACTTCCTTGATTCCTTTTATTTGGGATTACTTCCAAGGCAGGCTTGATGATCTGAGTGCTCCTGCTTGAATGGGTGTGTGGAGTGTCATTATTATTGAAGAGTTATTCTACTTATTTTGTTTATTCAAAGGGTGTTTCATATTTGTCCACTGTGCTCCTCCATATATAGATGGTCTATAGTTCAATGCACAGTATCTCATTTAATTTATAAAAGAAATTTAGAAATCATACTGGATTTGAATATTGGCTACATTATGAAGGTTCATTATTACTTCAACTAATAAAAGGTTCATTATTACTTCAACTAATAATAACTTAAAAATGTCGAATGGGTTCCAGATTCATTCTTTTATTTGACGATGTCTGTGCAGTTATACGTGCTATGATTGTTTGTAATATCCTTTCTACACTGTATTGATGTAGTTGCTAATCGACTTGATGGCATTTCGAGAACAAGCATTGCGGCTTATTTTAGATCTGAGCAGCACAGTGATCACTTTATTGGTAAGATATTGTCAAAGATCCACATGTAAATTGTTTGTATATACATTAGGCCATTACCATGAACTAAATGTTCCTCTGATGGTGTCCACAGCCACATCAAAATTCATTGATCCTTCATGCGTTTATGGATCTGTTTTGTTCCTTTGTTCGTGTGAATCTTTTCTCGAGTAAGGTACATCTTTTACAATTTCTTTCTTTGCGAATTCAACCTGTCAATCAAATTCTTTTTTAGTTATTTTTACCGTGCATATATTTTAGAAAGTTGCAACTTTAATGGCAATGGCATTTGGTATTTATGGGAAAAGCTCGTGGTTTTGAATTTCTTACAGATACCAAGGAAAATGCTAGTACAAGTATATAATCTCCTCCACTCTATGCTTCGAAGTGGTCGTGATTTTGATATTTATAATCGGTAAGAGAAGTTCTTCTATTGTCATGACTTATTAACACCAGTACTCTTGCAAATTGTTTGTTCTCTACAAGTATGTTAGGATTTATTTGAATCTGTTTCTAGGTTCCTCAGCATGGATGGTAAAAAATATATCGTCCCCATATTACTTAATCCTGTTGGCCACATTGGGTATTATATTTTTTAAAAGTTCCAAGTTAAATTTCTTTTGGTTTAATTAGGAATTGTCATCCCTTTGTCTGATGACAAACTATCCAGTGAAGACTAGAGGGCGGACAAAATTGACTCGTTCGATGAGTGCAGAGTTACTTTTTACCGATGCGACCCACTTGCCAACCAACATGGTTGCACACGTGTGTGAACACATGCACATGCACATGCCCACATGCATGCACACACAAACACATGCATACATACCCACATGCAAAGGCATATGTACACATCTACTTTTGAACGCGCATGCGCATGTGCGCAAGCATGCAAACAAATGGTAATGGAGGAAGGGTTTACCATACGATGGATTTAATTGGTTTTCTTTTGCTTTAATCGTTTTTCCTTGAGAAACTCTATTTTATGATGGATTGCTGGGCATCCCAAGTGATGCATGATGCTGCTAATATTAAGACACCTTATATAAGCTTGAGAAACATATCCACCACCCACCGAAAATTCCCTTTGCCCCTTACCACACCCCAGCTGGGTAGTTTCCACTTCATGTTGGTGGAGCCCACTGCCACAATGTAGATGTTTGATTTTCCACTCAAAATACAATCAATAAGTTATATTGGTAAAGAAGCCAAACCGTATTTTTTCTCTTGATAAATTATGTTTAACGTGAAAAGCCATTATGGATCTTGTTAAAAATGCGCTAGGTGCAGTTCCCCAAACATCAACATGAATCTGCTCTAGAATATTACCTCTCTCACTCATAATCAAGGGTATGCACGTGTTTGGAATGTTTTCCGTATATATCTCCCCTGAAAACTACAGTTCTGCTAGAAGGTATTTGATTAATACTACCATTATGTAAAAGCTTATTGCATAAATTCGCAATTCCCAGCCCAATTACTTCTTACTCACATCATGATTATGTTCAAACTAATACTAACCCATGAAATGTAAATGGGCTGCATTATTTACCTGGGCCAGACTGATTTTTACGTTAACCATCTTCATCCATGTCCACTGTCATTCTTTTAGGACACATTTATTGTTTTTTTGTTATATCCCATGAACTTCGGCTGATATGTTATCTTGAACTATGGTCTATCATTGGAGAAGTTTGTGATGAGGAAAATTCCTAAATGATAATATAAATAAAATATATTCCTTGATTATGTTCATAGAAATTTAGTTATGTAAGTAATTGAGTATTATCATATCTAGGAAATTCCTTTGCATTTCGTGTTAGCCAAAATGTGACATCAATATTGCACACTTTTAAGGTGATACACCTTTAGAGTATCACATTTCTTAGATGCAATATCAAAAGTGTACAATATGTACTTTTGACGACATATTTGTAAAATGGATTTTGACATTTGCACCCCTTTGAGTTTTTGCAAATGCACTTAAGCCCGTGTCTTTTTTGCAATAACACTTGGATCCTCGTGTTCTTCCTCCGTCAATAGCTATGCCTCTGTAAATTTGACCGTCTGTGGATTGCGTTTTTTTAAGAAAAGTCGTACCGTGGTTATTTCAAATTAATGTTCAGTTATAGATGATTCTATTACATTTGTGTCCTCCCTACCTCTCCTCCTCCAAGAGCCCTTTCTTTCTCTAAGAAGGTAGGATGCCTTTGGTATCAAAGACAATAAAGCGAAAGTGGTGATTTCTCTGTTGCGGGAGCGGCAACGGATCTCCTCGTGGAGCGCGATCTCGGCCATGGTGAAGCGGTTGCATCGGGGGAAGTCGAGGATGCTGTCGACGTACTTTGCCATGGATTTGCATGAGGGAAAATCGAGAGCTTGCTTTGGCTTTAACATTCCATTCCTTGTTGAGGGAAAGGGAAAAAAAAGCAACATCTCATCTCATATCAAATCATATCGTATGATGTTAGAAGCTTGGGTGACTCACAGAGCAAGCAACCACTCGAGCTCACAACCTCAATCTTGCCTTTGCTTGTTGTAGACTTTCACTTTCACTTGAGTAGTATATGGAGAGGGGGTTGGAGTCGATGGAGCGAAAAAAGTAGAGGTCGAGGGCAAGAAAGATGTCGTTTAGGCGATATCAGTTGGAGTTATTAAGGGAGTCGATCTCGAAGTTGAGATTGATGCATATACAGAGCTCGTGGAAGTTTTCAGTGGTGACTCAGTGACTGATGCAATCCTACCGTGCTTCTTTATGGAGGTTCTTTTTGTGGGATCCACGACTCCTCACGGTTGGAGTTTAGCTACCGAGATTTGTGTTGTAGGACAAGATTAGGCGGCAGTGTGCCCATCGTTGCCATTGGGAGAGGTTAGAGATAGGGATGGACCATAGAGGTTGTGAGGAGGATGAGTGCAGATGAGGGGAAAGGCGATATGAAGGGTAGTTGAGGAGGTCGAGGCAACAAGGGACATCAATTTTGGACTGGAAAGGGGGGGGGGAGATGTGAAGGAAGAAGAAGAATATGGTGGTTGCGGTGCGGGTGGTTGGGAGGAAGGAATCTATTGGTTCTCCTAAAAAATACACTTGTACTCCTTTTTATCTAGTTATGATTGTGCCCATACAATAATGTTTGTTTGGGGGTAAAATGTATGATAGTTAATTCGAGGGGCATAATTGTTACTAGTCCAAGAAGGTAGGGTTACACGTTTATTGCAAAAGCTACGAGCATAAGTGTACTTGCAGAACTCGGAGGGGTACATGTGTAAAATTCCCTTCTTAAATTTGATATAAACATGAATGGATCTTATTGTCTACCGGTTGTTTATTTGCATATATTAGGTATGTATTATAATTTAAGAATGTATTTCTAAAAATGTTTGCTATTGATGTTGTTGAGAGATATATTTATCTTTCCATATTTTATCTATTTTTTTATTTCTCCTATTTCTAGTATGTAATTTGTACTGCATGGGATAGGGCAATCGATGGCGAGGCGAGTGGCGACTTTCTGGCGAGTGAAGGGCGACGGAGGGGCAACGTCGAGGGCGAGGGAAAGCTGTAGGGGGGAGGAGAAGCGGGATGCTGCTGTCTCCTAGGGGCATGGTGAGGGTGGAGCTAAGCGAGTGGTGGGGGATGGAGCTATCCAGGCCGAGGATCTAGAAGGTTGGAAGAAGGTAACGCGCAAGAAGTGGGGGAAGCGGTGTTTTCGTTGCGGCGTGCATAGATACTTAGCGTACTCCTGTCGTCTGCCTCCGCGATGCTTTGCTTGTGGAGGAGTGGGCCATCACATGATATCATGCACCGGCGTTGATCGGTCTGATGGTCTCCATACAACGTCGAAGCTGTCCAGATCGCATGCACCAGGTATGCATGGAAGTGTTGATGTATTCTACGGCGAGGGTGGTTCGTGGTCCTTTGCGCAAGTGGTGCGCGGAAGCTTTGGTGGTTCTCAGGTGGAGGGTAAGGGAGCTGTCGAGGGCGCGGTCGCGGATCTCGGTGGCGTCGTGGGCGATCCTTCTGAGACGACGAGGGGGGTGGGGGGGGGAATGGTGGGCTGATTGGCGGGATACCCTTGCATGAGGCGCACTCTCTTGATGCAAAGGAACAAGGGGGGCCGTTCAGCAGGATGCCGGCTCAGCTGGGGCGCTCTCGCGCTGCCGGTGGCTCCCTTGCGGCGGTGGGGGTTTTGCAGCGACCTGGTATGTCTTGGGAGCTAATTCAAAAAAATTCTCTGGAGCTACTGGGGCCTCTCTTCGCAGGGGACTTCGTGGTGCTCGACTCCGCCAGATGCTGTGTGCGGGGCCTTTCCCCGGAGCAACGGGAAAGGCTCTTCTCTTTCGATGGGGATGGCGACGTGGCGTGGAGATGCTTCAGGGTCGCTGATGGTGCCTCCTTTGCGACGGAAGTTTGCGTGGCCGAAGTGCGGGGAGTTCCTTTCCTCTCTCGTACGGTTCCTGCTCTTTCGCGGGTAGTCGCCGATTGGGGGGCTGTCTTGGCGGTCCTTGACGATGGACTTTCTCCGGGTGCGGATTGGAGACGCACTCAAGTTCTGATGAATGCTCATCCTCCTTCCTGGCCTCTGCGGTCGGTAAGACTATCTTTGAATCCTTGAAGATCGGCCGTTGGTCTTTTTCCTTGGAGTTCTCCCTTCTCAAGCTGGTGGCGGAGCGGGCGACAACGCTGTTGCTTCCGGCCGTCATGGCGGCGGATGACACGCCGTTCGTGGGGGTGGACGGTTCGCCTTCTGGAGGCCACGTGTCAATCACTGGAGAGGTATACGAGGGGTCGCCTGCTAGGTGTTCCCCCTCGGGCACGCTGCTTTTGGCATCTCGGAAGACGCGTACGGATCCTTACAGCCACGTCGTTACTTCGCTGGGCTCCTTAGTTGTCGATTCACATTCCTTGCAGCCGCCTCAACTGTCGTCTCTCTGCAAGCATGCATCTTTTTCGGGCCACGTGGGCAATCATTCATTGCTCTCTCCTATCGGAACTGTGCAATTCGGATCTTGGCCTCGGATGCGGGGCTCCGCTTACCCGCTTCCGCTGGCGGATCACTCTTTGGCGCCCGATGCGTCGACGGTCCCCACGAGGCGGATCCTTTTCGACGATGTTGACACCTCTGTTCTCATGGCTCAAGCCCCGTCTCCTCCACCTGCTTGGACTCCTCCGTCTGTTGCTCTGGTAGCCGATGCTGAGGCCTGTTCGTTCGAGGAACCCATGGGGTTCTTTATCTCTACGTGGCCAAGGGGCGCTACGCTCGCGGTGGAGGCCTCTACTTCCTTAAGATTTGGCAAGAGTTACAGTAGGCGAAACAAGCCTCGCCTTGACACCCCGTTGGCCTCTTCCTGCTCGACGCTGCACGACACGGTGGCAAAGGCGGCTGGTCTCGCTCATATCGGGGGACGTACTTTTGATCATCAATGAAGGTTCTTTCTTGGAACGTCAGGGGACTCGGGGACCTTGAAAAGCGGCGGGCCTTGGGCTTGCGGCTCTCCGAGTGGGAGTGCGATGTTGCTTTTATACAGGAATCGAAGCTCTCTAATCTCAATGATTCTGTCTGGAGGTCCTTCGGTGCTCATGCTTTGGATGATTATCGGTCTGTTGATGCCATCGGGGCCTCGGGTGGCATTATTTTGGCTTGGCGCTCGGGGCGCTTCAAGTTCTCCTCCATGCGCATGGGGAGGCATTCTTTGACTGTAGTGCTGACTACCATTGATTCGAATGTTAATTTAGCTTTCTCGGCTATCTATGCTCCTATTTGTCACTTGCTGCGGAGGGATCTTTGGGAGGAGTTGCGGGAGATGGCCTCTGATTTTGCGGATATTCCTTGGCTATTGGGAGGGGACTTTAATGTTACTGCTCTTTCTTCGGATCGGCCGCGGGGACGAGGGGGGCGTGACCCTGGCTTGGATGAATTCATCGCTTTCATCTCCGACCTGGCCTTAGAAGGGATGGTGCCCTCTGACATCTCTTATACTTGGCGAAATAACGTGTCTCGATCGAGAATTGACAGGTTCCTGGCGAATGGCAAAATCATGGAACGTTTCCCTTTGTGCTGGGTGGCTTCTCGGCAGCGCTCTCTCTCGGATCATAGTCCAATTATGTGGGAGTCTGAGGACGTGACTCATGCACGGGGTCTATTCCACTATGAAAGGTCTTGGCTCCTGGAGCCTGGTTTTAGGGAGATGGTCAGGAACCAGTGGGACCTTCTCACCACAGAGGGCCCCGCAGCTACTCGTTTGGCTCACAAATTAGCCTCGCTGCGAAGGGTGCTGCCTTCTTTCAAGAAGGATACGCGTCGTGCCCGTGAGGCGGCGAGGAAGGCGGCGGAGGATACTATTGTGCGTCTTGATCGTACGGAGAATGACCGTGATCTCACGGCGGAGGAACTTGGCGTGCGTGTTGCGGCCCTCGTTGTAGTCAAAACGTAGGATAAAAAGCGATCAATCGAGTGGCGGCAGCGGTCACGACTGAGATGGCTCAAGGAGGGGGATGCTAACACCACCTACTTCCATCGGGTGGCCAGTGGTAGGCGACGCTATAACTCCGTCCGCTCTATTCTGGTGAACGGTTCCCGCATATCTGGCGACAAGGAGATGGGCGACGCATTTATGGATCACTTCAAGAATATTTTTGGATGCAGGCTGCCTAGGCGCTGGCGCTAGTTGGGGCACGGGGCTCCCTCAATCTTTGACGCCGATGCCTTGGCCTTGGTCAGGCCCTTCTCGTTGGCGGAGCTTAAAAACGCGGTGTGGGACCTTAATGACGACGCCGCGCCGGGCCCCGATGGATTCCCTGTGGCCTTCTATCGCGATTTTTGGGACCTGGTGGCTGGCGATGTTTTGGATGTGGCCCGCGATTTCTACAACTGCAATCGTGGATTCGACAAGATTAGTAAGGCTCAAATCGTGTTGATCCCCAAAGCTCATCCAACGCTTCACATTGAGGACTTCCGCCCGATTTCTATTTCCAATGGGATATACTTAATCATCGCTAAGGCCTTGGCTAGGCGACTGGCTCCTCTCCTGGCGTCACTTATCTCGCCTACGTAGGCGACCTTTATCCGTGGGCGTCATATTTCGGATTGTTTCGTTGTGGCTTCTGAGCTCGTGGCAGGGTGGAGGCGTTCTAACATCAAGGGGATCCTTTGGAAGATTGATTTCGCCAAGGCGTACGATTGCCTCGACTGGCGCTTCTTGTGGTCGGTCTTGCGGCGGAGGGGCTTTCCCTCGTTGTGGATTTCTTGGATGCGGCTGTATGTCTCCACGGCCTCGCTCTCAATTTTGTTGAACGGATGCCCGGTGGGGGGATTCTTCCAGCCAAGGAGGGGGGTGCGGCAGGGGTGCCCTCTCGCACCCCTTCTCTTTGTGTTGGCGGCCGATGTCTTGCCTCGTATGATTGAGGGGGTGGCTGCGGCGGGTTTGACTCGTGGTTGTTTTGTTGGGGAGCTTCATGTCCCCTCTATTCAGTTCGCCGACGACACCTTATGCTTCGTTGAGGGGGGTCCTGATGCCGTATATGGTATGGCTACTACTGTGCAACTTTTCAGCGAGGCCTCGGGGCTGGTGATCAAAGCGTCGAAGTCTAAAGTGGTGCCTTTCGCCATGTCGCAGGAGGAGGCTTTGGCTTGCGCTCACATCCTGGGGTCGAACCCCTCTACCCTCCCGTTCGAATATCTTGGCCTGCCGCTTGCTGTGGGCCGTGCTCGTCTTCGTGACTGGACGGTTGTGGTGGAGAAGATGGAAGCCCGCCTCGCGGGGTGGCGTGCGACTTTGCTATCCAGGGGTGGGCGACTAGTGCTTTTAAAAGCGGTGCTTTCCTCTATTCCTATCTATTTTCTTTCGGTCCGCATCTTGCCAAAGGGGATTCGTGCGCGGCTGGAGAGGTTTATGCGTGGGTTCCTATGGGGAAGGAAGGGGGATGGGCGCCGGGGGGTGCACCTCGTGGGGTGGGAGATCGTTGCTCGGCCCAAGCGGGCGGGGGGCTTGGGGGTGAGGCGACTAGGATTGGTCAATGAAGCCCTTTTGATGAAGTGGGTTTCTCGGGTGTGGGGGAATGAGGAGAACTTTATGATTAACGTGTTGCGGGAATTGTTGGGCGCGGACTTGCTTGGCTGCTCTAGGGGCGAATTGATTTCCCGTCTGTCTCCCTTCTGGCGTGGCGTGACGATGGTGTTTAGGCAATATCGCTCTTTCTTTAAACCAGTGCTGGGGAACGGGACTTCTTTTCGTTTTTGGTAGGACGACTGGACTGGAAGGGGTGCCTTTAACCTGACTTTCCTGCGTCTGTTCGCTTTGGTCGACGACAAGGAGGCATCAGTGGCATCATGCTGGGAGAATGGATGCTGGAGCCCTCGGATCGCTGCGGCTCTTTCGGATCATCGATTGAATTACTTTCTATCTTTGTTGGATCAGCTTGCTGGTGCTCCTCGCTCGAGTGCGGGGCGTGACCATTGGGCATGGAAGGATGGTTTCTTCTCTACGCGTAAGGTGTACATTGCTATCGCTCCTTCTCATTCTGTCGATGATGATAATTTGGGGCGTGACTGTAGATTCCTGCATGGCCTCAAATTTCAGCGAAATTCGGTCGAATTTCTGTCGAATATCGATATCCAGTCGAAATCGAAATTCGACCGAAATGACCGAAATATGGGGGCCCTAGTACAAAAAATGTCCGAAATGACCGAAATTTCGATCGAAATTCCACCGAAATTCCATCGAAATTCTGTTTTGGTCGATACCGAAATGGTGACCGAAACCGACATTTAAGGCCTTGGATTCCTGTGGGGCCTTAAACTTCCTGAGCGCATCGGCATATTCTTATGGCTTCTTCGGCGTGGCCGTCTGCTGACTCGTGATCGGTGCACAATTATTTTCACGAACGTTGACTCTAACTGCGGTCTTTGTGGAGCGGAACGGGAAACAAACTCTCATCTATTTTTTGAATACGCCCTTGTTCGCAATCTTTGGGACGATCTGCCTTGGGTGAACGCCGTCTCCATTGCTGCTGTGTGCGAGAGTTTGGTTAACTCAGGGGGTAGGGAAAGGAAGTTTATTCTTGAACCGCTTGCTCGGCTATGGAGCATTTGGCTGGGGAGGAACGAGGCTTTATTCGCGGCTTAAAGGTTCTACACGGAGAATATTTCTATACGTGCGAAGCATCTTCTTGAGGATTGGTGCCCGGGGTAGACTATTGTGGCTCTTTGGGGATTTGCAAGTGTTTAATCTGTGGGAAGGGTTTTTTGTACATCTTCTCTCTCTCTCTCTGTAAATTATGTTCTTTTTTTATTTTCTTCTGTTTAATAAAAATTTGGGGGAGAACACCGCCGAGTGTTTCCCCTCTTTTAAGTTTCAAAAAAAAAATTGTACTGCATGGTTTCTCCTTTCTATAAAAGAGCCCTAGGGCTTCTTAAATAATCAAGTCATCATTTTTCTTTCTACATGGTATCAAAGCGACATTCCTAGACCAGAGTACTGTGCTCAAATCTCCTCTCTCACCTGTCAGCCACCTCTTCTAATGCCTTCTCCGCTCGCGCGTGCACAACACCACCATTGCCCGTAGCCTCGCACGTGCTCCACTATAACACGTGGTCTCGCACGACTCTCTGGCACTGTCGTCAACAGTACCGTCACCCCCAACAGGCCTGCACGATAGATTACAGTCGTCGCCTGCAGCTCCGCGGCCCCAACGGCCTTGTCATTACTTCCTAGGGCCCCTTTGCTTGTCGTCGAGACCCCATCAGCTATCTCCATTGCACCTTGGGTTCCACACACCACCTCCCTCCTCTGCTCGATGCCTTTTCAACGTTCGTGGACTATTTACGATCTGATTTTGGTTGAAAGAGGGTGTTTGCAGACCAATAAATCACCCCACTAACTTTAGCACGAACCTGTATTTGAGGGGAATGGTTGTGGTAACTCTGCACCCATAACCAATTCGTGTATGGTTGTGCAGACACGTTCATATTGATTTACAGTTCTAGTTGACTTCTATCCTGACCTCTTTACCATCATATTAGATATCAAGAGTGACTTCTCGTCCGGTGCCTTCGACCCAATGCCCATCGTGAAGATGGATGTGACCAATTATGAGTTATGGTCTATGTGCAATAACAAAGAGCACATTTTGACGAAGTCGAGGCGACAGGCAAGGCTGGAATGAATGCTTTATGGAAGCAAGATGAAACATACACATGTGTATGTCTCTCCGTAATCGTTATGATGGAGATAGCCTATGATATTTTGCATTAGCCCACTGCCAAGGTGATGCCGGATATCCTTGCTACCTATTGCCAGGTGAAGAATGAGGTCAATATTCTGCAGTTACAATATGACATTTTCACGATCAGACAATGGTTGTCCTCTGCATTCCTTCTATTTTTTGCTTTAGGGCATATTCGAGAAGTTGTACAACTTCCTTCCCGTGACTACATTTACAAATAAGCATATGACATACAAGAACATCACGGTTGCTGAATTTTTTCTGGCAGCTCTTAACCCTAAGTGTGATGCAACATGCACCCAGCTCCTCACTAGTACATCTATACCTCCGACGAGGAGACTTACAACTATCTTAGCAAGATCGCAATCCCATTCACTGCTGCCTCTCAGACCTCCTCAACGATGGACGCATCTTGTAGTAGAGGAACCTCTCAGTTCAGAAGGCATAGTTCCCGTGGCAGAGGAGGTGGATGTTAACCTAGGCTACGTACTTCGTTTATCGTCCTGGTCATCCGGAGGAGACATGCTATTTGAAGCATGGCTATCATGCATCTGCTCTTGTGGCCAAGCATGTTGAGCCTACTGCCACTTTCGTGCCTACTTCTGATCAGAATTTGGATGACATTGTGTCCCGTTTGAGGGAGATCATGACTCTTGCTACTGCCGCTATGACTGTTCCTACCGGTCGTTCCGACGTTGCCCCAACTATAGCCTCTTCTTGCACCTTAGGTATAGCATATGCCCTTACTAGTTGTCACATGGCATACATGACAGAGTGGATCATCGATTCTGGTGCATTCCATTATTTGTGTGGTGACAGAGCTCAGTTTGCATCGTACATATTTGTACCTTCGGGCATATCAGTTGTCATTGCGGATGGAACTCTATTCCATATTATAGGATACGGGGATATCTGTTTGACGATGTCCAATGTCTGTAGAATGTGCATGTGAAGCATGCCAAGGTAGGAAGCATCCTCGATCTGATTTTCCTGTCCATCAGTGTCGTAGTCGTAATACCCATTTGAGCTTGTCTATTTTGATATTTGGGGTCGCAATCGTGTTCTTGACCATTAGGGGCACATGTTCTATCTTGTAGTAGTTGATGGTTTTTCTAAATTGTCATGTATTTTTCTTTTGAAAAACAAGTTTGAGGGTGGGTATGTTATTCAATCATTTATTTATGAAGTAAAGAATATTTTTCTACTACTATCAAGTATGTTCGCTCTGACAATGCCTTGGAGTTTTGCACTTCACAACATTCTCAATTATTTAGGTCCCTTGGCATTATACATCAAAACTCTTGTACGTATACCTCCTAGCAGAGCGGTGTTCTGAACGTAAACACCGTCATTTGCTAGATGTGACCAAGATGCTCCTCATTCAAAGCCATGTTCCCCGTTCTTTTTGAGGTGATGCGATTCTTCCTGTTTGTTACCTGCTGAACTGTATGTTGTCATTTGTGTTAGGAGAGAAGATTTCTTTCTTGATTGCGTTTCTCGAGAAAAATCTTCTCTCTTATACTTCGTGTCTTTGGCTATGTGACATTCCTTCATCATCTAACTTTTGGTTGTACAAGCTCTCCCCCAAAACTGTCAAGTGTGTTTTTACAGACTACTCCTAGACATAGAAAGTTTATCGGTTCTTTTATCATGTTAGACAGAAATATTATGTCATAGAAAGTTTATCGGTTCTTTTATCCTGTTAGACGGAAATATTTTGTCAATGCTGATGTAACTTTCTTTGAGTTGGTCATGTATTCTTCTCGTACGTGTGATGGGTTGATTCCGTATGACTTTGGAGATGTGGTCTACATGCCTCCTCCTATGCCTCCACCACCTCTAGTTTTGGTTCTGCTTACGCCACCACGACCACCTTCACCTCATACTGTGGTTGCTACTAAACCCCCACCTCATAGTATTTTGGTTCAGTTTTTACCACACTTTAACATTCGCCGGCCATCTTCTGTACCCGCTATTTATGAACCTTTCCCATCATCCTACATGCCATAAGTATAATTTGGGCACTTTGTTTCTATTGACGACATTGGTGATTTGTCTATATAGCAAGTTACTTTACAAGACGAGCGGACGCCTCCTTAGGAGGTTATTTTACACACCCTATATGGTACACAACACTGTGATGTGCCCAAGTTTCTCCAGAAGCGTAGGCATACGTGTCCAATGTATACTCTCACTGCCCATGTTTGTTTGGAGCATCTTTCAGCATATTTTATGAGATCTATTGTGGGTCTATCATCATTAGAGATCCCACAGACATATCATGAGGATATACGAGATAATTAGTCGAGTCTTGCTATAGAGAAGGAGATGCCCGCACTACAATCACATTGCATACAGAGGTTGGTTACTACCATTACAAGGGCTTTTGCGGTTGGCTGCAATGAGTGTTTACAATGAAGCACTATGCAGATGACATTGGTGATTAATACAAGGCTAGTCTTGCGCCATGTGGGTTCACATAGTCTTATCTGGCAAACTATCAGGTTATGTTCTCTGATGTTGCACATCATTCTACCCATCAGATCCTTTTCTCTGTTGCACTAGTACAAGACTAGTTCCTATTCTAGCTAGATGTGAAGAATGCATTCTATATGGTGATATGTAGGAGGAACTCTATATGCAATATCCATATCGGTTTGCTGCGGAGGGGGAGTGTCAGAAGGTTTGTAGACTTCATATGGCTACCTATGACCTTAAGCAGAATCTCAGAGCATAGTTCTAGAAGCTCTCAGACTTGTTAGGGTAACGGTGCTTCACGAGATATCTTGTCGATCATTTACTAGATGTTTAGAGGAGTTAAAGAGTTAAAGTTGTTATAATGGTCTATGTTGATGATATCATTGTTACAGGAGATGGCATGCTTGTTATTAATGTAGCTAAGGAGTTCCTTGGGCAACAATTTGTCACCAAGGACCCTGGCGATTTGTAATATTTTATAGGGTTTGAATTCTCCAGAAACTAAAAGGATCTTGGGATGACCTAGAGGAAGTATGTTATTGATCTCATCTTAGAGATAGGCATGGTAGATTGTAGGCGTGCCACTCTCCCCGTGGATCCCAACATAAAGCTATATGATGATGATATCGATGAGATGGATAAGAAGAGATGCATGGAGCTCGTTGGGAAGTTCCTCTATGTGACTTACTAGTCTTGACATCTCCCTTGCTGCGAGCAAAGTTAGCCAGTTTATGGTTGTGGGGCCCGCTCCTTAACGGATCTGGATACCCGTTTACATATTACGCGTAGTATCATGTCCGTTCAAGATCACATTAGAGTACTGAAAACTAAGGGATTTTTTTTTCTTTATACAGATGACATTCGCAAATTTAATAACAAGCCACATGACTACACTATGTCACTATTATTTTGCAAAATTTTCCATATCAGTGTAACAACAGAAATTGCATTATGTATATGCATCCCAATCATAGCAGAAGAGAAATAAAAAGCATATAATAATTTGAATAAACTATACCATATATACCTGATAATTGTAACTGCAGAAGTTGATGTTCAACTCTCCCAATACAACGGTGCAGATATTTTGCCTGCAATCCATGGAATAGGGAGAAAAGAACATCAACAGACGTTGAGTAAATCTAATTAATTAAAATAACAGGGAATTAGTGGTTCCAAAAGAAAGCAAGTAATCTGGCCTTGACAATTAAAATTTAAAGCTACTTGCAATAAAACATGCTTTCAAGTTGTTTGGTATGTAAAACCCCATTCTACTCATTCTACACTAATTACGCACATTAATTATTGATATACAACTATCAAATGATCAATAGTGAACAGAAGTACCTCAAGGATTGATAAGTTCTATGATTCATATATACTTTTTATGATCGAGGTGATCCAGATCTCTTTCTGATGTTTACGAATAATGTGAATGGATCATAGTAAGTGTACATGATGGGTCTAGTGTTTTGATTCTTTTCTTGTTTAATTGCTCAAGCTTAGTGGATAGTCTGTGGTCTTGGTCTGGGTAAGACCTCACACTATGACTCTAAGGCAGTAAGGAAACCTTAGGGTTGGGGTGCCTCCGTAGGCATGCGGTGGAGTAAAATGCATCCTAACTAAGTTCCCAACACGTCCACTAGCTATATCTTACAACTATGGTAGTAGTTCGAAGTCTGATAAGGATAATTGTCATGATATGGTCTTTTCTCTTTGTCAGGAATTATTGGCAGAAAAGTAACTAGTTCATCGGAAACCAACTCAACTGTAACCAAGTTTCTATGTAACCAATTCAACTGTAATTCAACTTTATCCACTTAATTGTAACTCAATCCAATCTCATTTGTAACTTTTCCAAATTCAATTGTAACTGATTCAGATGTAGCCATAGAGGATTCAGATGTATACACGGATGATTCGGATGTAGCATCGCCAAGTCTGCTGGCGAAAAATAAACAAAACTCAAGCGGTGAGGAAGCCTACAAAAGGCTCTTCCGTCTCGCCCTCTAATTGGAAGGCGGTCCAATAGAGGGATAGGTCTTCTCCAAAACTACGCCACTGAGACGGGTGAGAGAGACTCTCTAGAAAAGTCGCTCTAAAAGAAAAACCGGCCCGACCAGTACGGGCTCACGAGCTCGAAAAACTAAAACCAAGGGTCCTCCTGCCTAGGCACCCTAAAGAACAAGGGTCAGCGGAACTGGTCTTTAAAAGAAACTTGTGGATCCCAGAGAGGCGTAAAAACTGCGAGCGCTCGCGAAAAAAACGAGAAAAAGACTGGGATCCTAGACCCGCGCACTAGGCGGCCGCTGCCCTAACTGGGCTTCCTATCTCCCGCCCAGCTGAGGGTCACCGCACCCTCGCACAGTCATGCGTAAAGGTCACCATGACTGGCATTCATAATTATCAGTCGTAACTGACTTGATCCTTTCTTAATCTTTTTTTTTGTTGATTGCATAGATCTAGATCTTTTGTCAATAATTATCTATAGTTAGTAGATAATCCAGAAGCCTATATTGAAACCCTCATTAACGGTGGTATCGTGGTGGTCTTCCATGAGATTTCGTACTTAAAGTGTTTACATATATGATTCCTGCAGGAGATGTATAAAACTAGATCTTGATCATCCACTAACATATGTTTGTAAAGTCAGGTGGTATCTAATATATATGTGTGTATATATATTCCGTGATTTGTTTCCTATGATCAGGTTTTCTATTTCATTGTCGAATCATGTTGGTTTTGGGTCGCATGGTGCATGCATGACTTAAATACCCAATATATATATAGGTAAAATTCGAACCATGGTGAACTCATTGAGTTAATATTAGAGACAAGTTGGCCGTGAACTGCCACTAATTAGGCACATATCTGACACTTTAAGTTAATGTTTCCTTGATGTTGGAAACGGTGGATGTGGCACTAATGGTTGGAGATGCGGGCCAATGTTTACAAGTCACTTATAAGTTTCAGTTAACTACTTTTCAAAAGCTCAAATCGAATTATCGATCCGCAATTGCTTGTTTTGTTCTTGTTTGTGACGACTACTTAAATCGCCCATGTGTAATACTTTATTTGATGGTGATGATATGACGATCTTGACTAAGGGTACACTCCTTATCTATTACCTACAAGACCATTTCACTTGTTGTGAAAGATCAATGGACACTACTTGATCATAGCAGTCAACATCATTTGTTAAGTGTTGCCATTTTCATGCGCATATGGGTTGATATAGCTCATGCATCAATCATTTGACATCCAGCTATGAATGCTGGATATGTATGTTATAACTCGTTGCATCCTTCTTGAATACTTTGGAGCAATGTTGAAGGTATATGTGCACAAGATATCCAGAGCAGATGTTAAAATTTCTTTTTGTTGGGACACCCCATTTATGTCAGTTCTGAAGATAATGAACTCAAAAATCTAGTTTGCTCTTAAGATAGAGGACATCCATTTGAACAATGAGCTTTAAACCACTTGTGTGCATGGGCATTTTGCAACTGTATAGAAGAGGTAGCATGCATTCTTCTCTATCCAGTATGCCAGAATTGTGGTGAAACATGCATGCCATCACTAGCTGAAACCTCGAATGTATATGATGAAGTTGGATCCAATCATCAACTATGAATTTGTCTCCACATGAGTGCACAAAAAATATATATCTATATATAAAAACATGGATTGCAGCAAGAGGAGGAGCAGATTTTACCTAAATTTCTTGAAAACTTGATACTAAGTCTGCATGTGCTTGAACTGTTGCTGGATAGCAGCATGAATGTCTCTATTTTGGAAGAAGAAGTGGTTAGAAAGGCTCCTACAGCTTTGGAATGGTGTTGCAGGAGAGGGGGTTCTTCCCTGGAGCAGTAGCAGCTACCCTATACATCAATTTCTTTATCTTGATCAGCAGTAGCTGCTGATTTCTGCAACATGGAGTTGTTGCTTAAAAAGTAGCAGAACTCCCATGGGTTCTCGGCTGGGATTAGGAGAGGTCTTTTGTATCTAAATCACATGGATGGCAGCAAGAGATGGGGGTTAGATTGTACCTTGATATCTCCATGTTTTGGAATTGAAAATTTGGGCTTAGATCAAAGCATGCAATAGATCCTCCAAGAGAAACAGTAGCAAAAATTGGTGGCTTCATGCAGCAGCCCAAAGGCAAGATGTAGCAGCTTCTTTGATTGCTTGGCTGGGAGGAGTAGCTCCCAGGCTGTTGCGCTGTAGCAGCAGCACTGCTATTTGATTACAACGGCTTGCAAGCTGCTTGGAGGATAAGGAATAACAGTTGAAGCTGTATACATCAGCAGCATCTGCCGGTCAATGGAAAGTTGCAGGAGTAGCTTGGGTTCTCCAGCTTGGAGAAGGCGGTAGCTACTGTTGCAGAAAATGGGAAAAGCTGAAGCTTCCATCGGCTGAAGTTTAGATGGAAAAGAGAACATTACGAGGGGAGTAGAATAAAAGGTGAGTAGGCTGGTACTTATATATGTCAAAAGAGGAGCTCTTTGTTTGACATGTGGGTTTTTATTTTTGCCACATGTACAGCAATACGACAGCAAGCAGCTGCTGCTGTACTGATTTTTTTTTATATATTTTATTTTTTTTAACTTTATCTCTCTCTCTCTCCTTTCTAAAAAAAACCGAAATCACCCGTATTTGCAGCTCGAGTGTCGGATTCCAATATGCAAAAGCTCGTTTTGATCGTCTCTAAACGACGATCAATATGAGTATAATATTCATATACTTTCGGTCGGGTTTTGAATACCCGAAATTTTCGGATGCAGTTTCTGTTTAAGATTAAATTTTGTAATTTAAAAATATCAAACGGCCTCCGATCGAGGAACAGTCGATTTCGTTGGTCTTATTTTGTCGAATCAGATTTTTAGGTGGTCACGGTTTATTTCACGGTTTCCGAATTTGCATCACGGCTTTTTCGAGCACGTATTACGATGCGATCAATTTTTAGTCATTTTGCCCGAACATCTTTTGATTCACGATCAATTGATCGATTCATATTATTTAACATTGATTAATAACTTTATTGAGTTATACGGACCCTAATCGGGTCGGGTTCGGGTTTATACAGATCCGGATGTTACAATTATAAAAACCTCAAAGGGAGTCTCGTCCTCGAGACTCGAGTGAAGGTTACTTTATACCTTGTTTGGATCTTATCTAGCCATAAAAACCTCAAAGGGTTTTAGACCCATAAAAACCTCAAAGAGAAAACAAGCCATGTTCTTTCAATTTATATAATTAAATGTGCTTGTTTTGACCATTACTTAACAGAGTTGCGGTATCTTACCCGCATGTCTGCTTCAGTTATCCCATGTTGCCTTTTTGACTTCATGTCGGTGCCATAGCACTTTTATTAAGGGAACCTCTTTGTTGCGAAGCTTTTTCGCAAATCTGTATTGGACTCTCCTTGTTTGCGCTGTTTGTTTGCGCTGGCGGCTGACAAGGATGCCTCTGTCGCTTCTTGCTCGGCGGATGGGTGTTGGTGTCCGCGCTTCGTGGCGAACTTCTCGGATCAAAGACTGGAGGACTTTCTTTCCCTTCTCGACGCCCTCGATGCTGCTAGTAGACCTTCCGATGGGCGGGACCACTGGGTCTGGAGGGACGGCATCTTCTCGACGCGCAAGGCCTATGGGGCGCTGGCTCTTACACCGCGGGTGCGATCCGACTGCTTGGTGCGGGATTGTTGGTTCTTCTGGGGGCTGAGGTTACCTGAGCGCCTTGGCTTTTTCCTATGGATTTTTCGTAGGAGAAGGTTATTAACGAGAGATCGATGCGCTAGATTATTGGCCGATGTTTCCAACCTCTGTGGGCTCTGCGACTCGAAGGTGGAATCCTTAGAGCACTTATTTTTCGACTGCTCCACGGTAAGAGGGGTGTGGGAGGAATCTGTTGTGGATTGGGTGAGAACGGATGACATGGAGGCATTCTGCGACTCCTTGGTTCGTAACAGAAACAGGGAAAGGAAAGAGCTATTGATTCCTGTGGCGAGACTATGGGCGATTTGGCTTGGGCGAAATGAGGCCATCTTCTCAAGTCAATGCTTTTACAAGGAGACCGTGCTTAATCACAACGCGAGGTTGGTGGAGTGGGGCACGGTGGAGATCTCACCTCTTGTTTTGGGCTTGGTGGAGGCTGTGATGCCTCTTTGTACAGTTTCTTTTCCTTCTTTTTGTATACCCGTTTTCTTTTCACTTTGTCTAATATATTGGGGTGAACACCGCTGAGTGTCTCCCCCTTTTTTGGTGACTTCAAAAAGAAACAACCATGCCTTCCTTTAGGGTGTATACCTTCATGGTGTACACCTCATATTTCTAAAAAATAATCATGCCTTCCATGAGAAGACCAAACACATTGAGGTAGATGTGTTATTACACACTTGACATGATACATAAAGGTTTTAGTTCTACTTTCCACGTCAGCTCAATGGAACATATATCAGATATTTTCGCTAATGCTTTTGCCAGATGCCCATTCCGAGATGTTTCAAGCTTGACATAATTGACGTTCCATCCATGGCCTCAAATTTCAGCAAAATTCAGTCGAATTTTTGTCGAATATTGATATCCCATCGAAATTGAAATTTGATCGAAATGGCCGAAATATGGGGGCCCTAGTACAAAAAATGAACGAAATGACCGAAATTTCGATCGAATTTCAACCAAAATTTCACTGAAATCCCATTTCGGCCAGTCACCGAAATGGTGACAGAAACCGACATATAGGTCCTTGGTTCCATCTAGAGGGGAAGTGTTGAGAGATATATTTATCTTTCCTTGTTTTAATGTATTTTTCTATTTGTTCTATCTCTAATATGCAAGTCTCCAATTTGGGTTTCTCTTTTATAGATGAGAACCATGAGACCTCATGAATTATCAAGTCGTCACTGATGTCGTATTTTGTTTACACGCTTAATATAGCGTAGTTTCTAAATGCATTGGTACAATTTTTGAATAAAATTTTATATGGCCATAATTGTGATTTTATTTTTATTTAGGGATTTTTACCCCAAGAACCTATAAACTTTGTAAATTACTTTCTCGATTTTTGAAACAACATAATTCCCCCATCGATACTGTAAACTTACTCTTTCTTACCCCACAAACCCTACCTACCGTTAATTTGAGATTGCTCGGGTTAACTAGTTTGGGTTTAAGTTGAGTTAATCAAATACTAGCAAATCCAATGGTATGTTTTTTCCACTCTCTCTCCTCCTTTCCCCCCTCCTTCATCGTCTACTCTCTCTTCTTCCTTTTTCACTCTCACAAGATGAAGCCTCCTCACAGATCTTGATTCCAGTGACAACGATGGTCGAGGAGGAGGGTGAGGGTGCGGGACGACTGGAGGGCGACATGCAGAACTGGAAGGCGAGGGCATAGGAGGACTTGGAGGAGGAGGGCAAGGGCAGGGGTCGGGGAGGTGGAGGGTTAGGTTGGATGTCGAGGAGGAGGAGGGCGGGGGCACGGGAGGAGGGGAAGGGCGGAGGTTTGGAGGGCCGCAGGAAAAACTAGTGGGCGAGGGCAGGAGGGTGAGGGCGAAGGTCGGGAAGGAGGGGGAGGGGGAGGGGGAGGAGGGGGCGAGGGTGGAGGTTTGGAGGGCCGCAGGCAGACCTGGAGGGCGAGGGCAGGAGGGTGAGGGGGAGGTTGGGGTGGAGGAGGGTGAGGTTGAGGTTGGGGAGGAGGAGGTTGAAGGCATGGGAGGAGGACGAGGGCGGGAGGGCAAGGGCGGGGAGGAGGAGGGTGAGGGTGCGAGAGGATCTGGACCTAGAGGAGGAAGGCGGGGGCAGAGGTCGGGGAGGAGGAGATCCAGGGTGCGAGCGGAGGAGGGCAGATGTCGAGGAGGAGGGTGAGGGTGGCGGAGGTCGAGGTGGTAGTGGATATGAGGAGATGAGGAGGAGGGTGAGGGGGAGAGGTAATTAATGTAAATTTGATAAACAAAATGTGTATAATGTAAGAGACTGTAATGGAATCCGGTTAGTTTTAACGGATAAATGGATGGTTGTTGACCATTGGGTATGTGGGGGTAAGAGTTAGCAAGTTTACGGACTCGAGGGAGAATTACATTGTTTCGAAGGTCGAGAAGGTAATTTACGAAGTTTATAGGGTTCCTGGGTAAAAAGTAAAAATCCCTTTTATTTACAACATCACTTTGGATTTTTTCTTGTGTTATGATTGATTTTTGTGTCTTCTTCGCCAAAAAGATCTAGAAGTATTTTTTTTAAAGACAACATGGAAAGGATGACTTTCTATAGTTATTAATCAGAATGCAAAGTTTGATTTGGGGGATATATATATATATATGTATATATATGTGAATAGAACCTGAAATGGTTAAGAAATTTGTATCTTCCAATTATCAGTGCGTGGTATGTTCCAGTGTTTTTTTCTTCTGCGGGTTATGTTATAACACCAAATATATATTATTAGTTTTTCCTTATGGTGATTTGTTCTCATTCTTAACTGTCATGGAATTTATGTTTGAAATGCAGAGTTATTGTATCTGATATTAATCTTTGAAATGGTCACAGGTTGGTTCAATTTATAGATTCTTATGATCCACCTTTGAAAGGATTGCAAGAAGATCTTAATTTTGTCAGCCCTCGTATTGGAGAAGTAAGTTGCCTTTGCCGATCTCTACATCATAGCAAAATTAAACATGAATGTCTTGGTACACACATAACTCTATGCACAAGTATTCAAATCATGAGGAACTAGCCATTATACATATATGACATGTCTTACTAACTTCGCAGGTTTTTTTTTGGAAAAGTTAAAGTTATGCAGAGCCACTCCTGCAATTTGCAACCGCTACTCACTAGGTGTCATACATTTGCAGATTGAGAAGATGTTTTTGGTATTCAACCAGGGAGGTTATGGGGTATATATAACATTGAAGGGATATGTGGGCTAAATATTTTATTTAACTTCACATTTCATGTTTTTTAAGAAAATATCAATTAGTATAATGATACAATGATCACGTAGGTAAATCGAAAGCACTCTCTTTATAGGATGTTGTTGGGTGAAAATAATGACTTGCTTATTCATGAGTCCTTAGGGTTCTATTATATAGAGGAGAAACCTATTAGGAAAATTACATAAAGAGGACATAAAGAATAAAGAACACTAAAAGAATAAAAAAATAACTAATATCTCAACACCCTCCCCCAAACCTTGATCTTTCTACTGCCAAAGAAAGAGACTTCTGTGGGGGTTGGGGACTTCAGGCCCATTTCTACATCTAATGGCATATATCTCATTGTATCCAAGGTGCTAGCGAGCAGGCTTAGAGCAAGTCTTAGCATCTGTGGTCTTACCTGCACAATCTGTGTTTATTCCTGGTCAGTGTATGGCAGATGGGATTGTTGCTGCGTCTGAAGCTTGTCTCGAGTGAAAGAGGTCCGCAAAGAAGGGTGCCATTCGGAAGATTGACTACGCCAAGGCCTACGATTGTGTCAGTTGGAAGTTCCTTTGGGTATCGATGCAGAGAAGGGGATTTCCAGAAGAGTGGATTAGTTGGATCAAGAGATGTGTCACTACTACCTCGTGCTCTGCGTTGGTCAACGGAAGGCCGTTGGGTGGTTGGTTCCAACCGCAGAGGGGGGTTCGTCAGGGCTGCCCCCTAGCTCCCTTGTTGTTTGTGCTTGTGGCTGACTGTCTTGCCGTCTTGTTTCAGCAGGCGGTAGAAGAGAGGTGGTGTGAGGGCTTCAAGTTGGGGGACATCTCCATTCCGATTTTGCACTATGTGGGTGACACACTGATCTTTCTGTGGGGGGGGGGCAGAGCAGAACCACAATGCGGCTACTCTGGTAGACATGTTTGGGTGCTTGTCTGGTTTGAAGATTTACAGGCAGAAGTCGGTCCTGGTTCCACTAGCGATGGTCGATGATGAGGGCATCAAGCTTGTGGAGTGGGCGGGTTGTCCTCGGGGACAGTTGCCGATAACCTATCTGGGGTTACCTGTGGTTGCGGGCAGATTGAGGAAGTTTGATTGGGATTGTGTTTTGCGAAGAATAGAGGAGTGACTGGAGGGCTGGAAGGCTATCACTCTGTCCAAGGGTGGGAAACTTGTTCTGCTAAAGCACATTCTGTCAGCCATTCCGGTCGTTTTCTACTCTACGAGACTGATGCCTGTTGGGGTGAGAAGGAAGGTGGAGGCTATGATAAGAGCTTTCTTCTGGTCGGATGGGAGGCAAGCAGGAAGGAGTTTCCATCTGGTCGCCTGGAAAGATGTAGCTGTACCCGTTTCGGAGGGGGGCTTGGTATTCGAGACGTGGAGCTGATGAACATAGCATTGATAGCTAAATGAGTAGTGCGGATCTGGGGCTCATCCGACTTGCTGGTCTTGCAGTTGCTGAGGATGATCTATGGTGTCGCTGGGGAGTTGGTGGCTGCGAGGATACGTCATGAGTCTCCTTTGTGGAAGGGAATCTGTGTTGTGCTTCCGGGGCTCGGGCCCTTTCTCCGCCCAAAGTTGGGGAATGGTCGCCAGTTCCGTTTCTGGCAGGATGATTGGACGGGGGAGGGGGCGCTGGCCACTCGATTTCCTAGGCTGGTGGCTTTTGCAGCTGACAGAGGAGCGCGTGTGGAGGAGGTAGTTGATTCGGGCTCGTGGGCTCCGAGGTTCCGCTCCGATCTCTCGGATCAGAGGATGGGGGAGTTTTTGCTATTCTATCAGAGATTCCCTCTGTTGGGGAGTTTTCGGGTGACCCAGACCATTTTGCTTGGACGGATGGTAAATTCTCGGTGAAGAGGGCTTACCGGAAGCTGAGAGCTGGGGAAGTGGTAAATGCTGAAGACCTGTGCGCGGACATGAAAGTGTTTTGGGCGGCCAAGATTCCTGCTCGTGTCAAGGTGTTCCTTTGGTGCTTAAGGAGAAACCGTGTCTGCGATAAGGTGAGGGGGAGGATGCTGGGTTTGGCGGATCTGCAATGTGACAGATGCGAGGAGGAGGTGGAGGACACTGACCACATTTTCTTCGGTTGCACGACGTTGGCGCAGGTTTTGATGCTTTGGGGGTCACTTAGGTCCAGACTTCCGGTCTGGATCTTTTTTGGAGATCTATCCGATCGGTGGGGCTTGGGTCCTCCAGGGATGTTCCCAGGCTCTTCGCCGCGTTATGGGCTATCTGGCTTGGCAGGAATGATTGTCTCTTCAAGGGGCAACGGTTCTATTGGGAAAATGTCATTGCCCACTGCAATGCTGTGTACAATTTCTTGATTTCTAATTGATGTACCCTTTCATTATTTAATGAAGCTTTTGGTGTGGTGACTCCCGACTTGGGATGGCTCCCCTTTTTTCTACTAAAAAAAGAATCCCTTTTGTTCTTTTGAGCCTTGAGATGTTTGGATTATGTGGAGTTGATGCAAACCGAGCCATGCACATGATGCAAATCTAGTAACATTCACTTGCATATGTCGACAATGCCCTAACTCATGGAAGGACATATCGATATCGATATCGTTTCGATATCGTGTCGATATCGATATATCGCCGATATATCGACGATATATCGCCGATATATCGCTATATCTAGGAATCTTTCTGAAGAAAATGCTGAAAATCGGATATATCGATATATCGATTTCGATATCGATATCGTGTCGATATCGATATATCGGCGATATATCGCCGATATATCGGGATACGGCCATGATTTGCAATAATGTAATATTTATATGTTTTAAATTTTATAATAAGTGATTTTGATGAAAATCACCAATAATGTAAGTCTAGGATTGACCTACAAGTAAGTTCTCTACGACCCTTCGCTTATGACAGTGTTGAAGATAAAGTAACAATAGTGATCTACTGGAGCATGCCAATGGCCTCTGGGCTTTTTGGTTTTTGCAACCTTTTGTTTGATCTTGTGAATATATATATATATATATATATTTATAAGTTTTTCAGGTGGGTTTCTAGTCAATGTCACACCTCTTTTCCTTTCAAAATGAAGAAAATAGAAATAGGGAATGGTTGTGGCTAAGATCTCGTGACATTCAAGCACTTAATACTGATAGATTGATCAGACGGAATAAAGTAGGTGAATGGTGGAGCAGGAAATTCCGGGTCAGTCAGGTATACAATTGTAATTAGTCTGTGCTCTATGGAGTATTTTGGTGTGTGTATATCTTTGCCTGCCTGATCTGTGGGAGAGAGTCCAATCCCTTATACACTTTAGCTTTCAATTCGCCTTTGACACTCCAGCTTCTTGCCTAGGCTTGCTTTTTCTTCCCGGTCTTCGATCTTAATTTAATAGATCGAATTCAGCAGATAAGTAGTCTTTCGAGTGCTTTTGAACTACATTAAAGCCATTCTAACCTGCTTTTCTTACCCTTGTGGAAATCTCAGCCCTCATGCCCAACTTGTCTTAGGGGATTCCCCTGGTCAAGCCTACCTACTCCTGTCCTAATTCAAAAGCACCGCATCGATATACACATAAATTTATACACACATGAACCGCAAATTTATATAGTTGTATATATCCACACAAAATACATATTTATATATTCACATTACCTTTCTTCACTTGTATAATATGTGTGCTTCTCAGTTGTCAATTTTTAGATTTACCAGTGCAATCCATTTATATGTATGTTCCTTTCGCTGCTATTCTTCTAAGAGAATGCCTTGCTTTATGTTTGAACATTCAACATGGAAAACAATCATATTCTTTCAATATTAACCATAGAAGTTATTGCAAAATAGCAGCTTTTTGTGTCAAGCTGTACTTTCTTTTCAAGTCAAGTTCTTTTTTGCTTTTCGTTTGCTACCAAAAATGTTGGCATTTAATGTGGGGATTGACTTGATTTTGGTTTGGTTCTGTTTGTCGCTTTACAAGTTCACATATTTTTTTGTAGGTACTGGAGGCTGTAGGTCCTATAATTTTTTTATCAACAGACACAAGAAAGCTTAGAAATGAGGGGTTTTTAAGTCCATTTCATCCTCGTTATCCTGACATACTCACAAATTCTGCTCACCCTTTGGTAAGTTTGTTGGTTATTATAGTTTACGACCTGTAAATTCTATTCATACTCAATCCTTGTCCTAGACACCTAGTAGTACATCTGTATGGTTAGTGTGCTTTCACTAGTCTAACTTTCATCTCCCCATGGACAATCTGACTGGCTGTTTGATATTTTTTGGCAGAGGGCCCAAGATTTGGCAAACGTTACTTCTTACCGAGAGTGGGTTTTGTTTGGCTATCTAGTCTGCCCAGAGGAGCTGCTTCGCGTTACAAGCATTGACATTTCAATGGTAATTTTTTAATATATGCAAATTGAGTTTGAAGACCCTTCTAGGACTTGGCATGTGCTGTTGGTTGTTAAGGTTTCAAGAATGCTTCGGGAACAATCTCGAAGAACTAGCTACTCAGCTCATTTCGAGTCACCGAAGCCCTACTATGGGGATAATTTTTTATACTTGAGCGGAATTCGGGTGTGATAAATCTATTAAGTTGAGCCCAACACTTGCTTACTAAACGATATATAAAGTAATGCCTGTATATGCATACAAATGAAGACACATGTTTGTCGATTGGTACTAATTTGATATATCATTTGTCTCAGTCAAAATATATTGATTATGAGTACAAATGATCTCATTCTCTTGGTTTCCAGCTTGTCATATGGGTCGAGAGTTGTTTTATACCTTATTATGGAGCTAAATTGTTTGTGGGGATTGCACATAATAGAATCACGGTGGCTCATTAATTGGTTTATGGACAATTTAAAGTAAATGAGACACTTTCAAGCAAGTGTTCATGAATATCCTGGATCTTGGTTTGGGTAAGACCTCACATTATAATTCTAAGGCAGTAAGGAAGCCTTAGGGTTGGGATGCCTCCGTAGGCATGCGGTGGAGTAAAATACATCCTAACTAAGTTCCCAACACGTCTGCTAGCTATGTCTACCAACCGTGGTAGTAACTCGTAGTTTGATATTGATAATTTTCATAATATGATCTTTTCTCTTTGCCAGGAACTACTGGTGGAACAATAACTAGCTCAACTGAAACCAAGCTTAACTGTAACCAAACTAAACTGTACTCATCTCAACTAAAATCAAGCTTCACTGTAACCAATTCAACTGTAGCCTATCTCAATTTCAACTGTAGTTCATCTCAACTCTAGTCCAACTTATTTTTGACTCATTTCAAGCTAAATCTTCTCCAAAATCTATTGTAACTGATTTAGATGTAGCCGTAGAGGTTTCTGATGTAGCCATCACCAAGCCTATTGGCGGAACAATGACCAAATACTAAATCGGTGGGGTAGTCTCCTAAGAGACCCTTCCGTCTCGCCCTCTAAGTGGAAGTGCGGTCTAGTATAGGGATAGGTCTACTCCAAAACTACGCTACTGAGACGGGTGAGAGAGACTCTCTGAAAAAGTCACTCTAGAAAAAGCGGCTCGACCAATACGAGTAAACGAGCTCGAAAAACTAAAGTTGAGGGCCTTCCAGCCTAGGTACCCTAACAAGGGTGATGCAAACGGCTATCGGCGTCGACGATAAGAGATAAAATAATTTGGCGGTGGAATATCGGTGGAGAAAATGAGAGGTTGAGAGGAAGAAAACTCGTCGGAAACGAGGGTTGAAGAAGAAGAACGCGAAGACCGCGGAGGGAGAATGGAGAGAGAGAGGGATAATGAGATAAACTCAATTTTCATAATAATTCACTGCCCAAAAACAATGGGCTACTCTTTCTTTATATAGGAGAGAGGGGTTTACAAAAATAGTAAACTAAATTTAATTGACAACCGACTTGCCTAATTGGACTCTAACAAATTTAAATTGACCTCTAATTACTTTAATTAGACTCTAACCAATTAATTGACCAAAATTACAATTAAAATCTACGAAATAAACGTTGAGATCACATGCGATCTCAATTATTTAATTAGACCATTACGACCACTAAAAACGTAATTAAAATTGACTACTAATTAATTAGATAAATGTGGCCCTATAATTTGGGGTCACGCTGCATCAACTCTCCGCCGCTTTAAAAATTCGGCTCCTGACGAATTGCGTGAACTGCTGGCTTGGAGGATGATTCGGTGCATTCCGTCGTCTTCTGGAAGAACTGATGTGGAGCGAACGACGGGATCCATGTGCGGGCGGGAAAGGCGCGGCTGTCGTGGTTGAAGAACATATGCGGTGCGCTCGGCGGTGTCGTCTTGATCGTTGCCTTCTCCCCGTGATGCTCGAAAAATAGATGCGGCATGGAGAATATGATTCTTAGAGAATCCATAATGAAGCAATGGCACAAGGAGAGGAGAAGAGGGGATGTGGCTAAGGAATGAAGCCATGGGGTCCTTAAATAGGGAAAACCCAAGATGATAGTCCTATTTGGGTAAGGAGCAACCCCTTTTTTTAAATATTCCCACCGCCAGGGGTGTTGGCGTAATTTTCGCACTCCTTTTTTCTCTCTTTTCATAAGGCTCTGGACCTTTCTGTGAATAGAGAACTTTGGGACTTTAATTTTGTAATTTTTCCAATTAATTTTCCTATCCCTTGATCTCAGGGATTCGGCTACTTGAGAACCCGAAAGGGTTTCGTTCTTCTTCAACCAAAGGCGACGTCGTGACTTCGGAGCCCAAGGGCGGCGCTGACCTGGACGACGCAGGCTGGGGCTCGGGGTTGCGGGCCTGCGCGCGCGGGGCTGAGGACGATCGCACGAGGCTTCTCGCCGGAGGCGGCCCGCGATGCCGTGGCGGTGGAGGGGGGGCGAGCTGAGGGGGTTCGACGGGAAGGTCAGGCGAGGCCGGGGGCGTTGGCGGGTGGGTTGCGAAGGCGCAGGGCGAGGGGAGGCGGCGCTGGGGAGGAAGCGGGCTGGGGTGATGGTTTTCGGCGAGGGAGAGAACAGGTGGTCGGGGTTGGGGGCGGCTGGCGGGGTTGGGAGGGTGATGGGTAAGAGGTGGGCGTGAGGGGCGCTGGATGCTGGTGGACGGGGATTGGTGTGTGGGGTTAGGGTGATGGCGGGAGGAGAGGAGGCTTGGGGAGAGGTGGTGGGAGGGCGAGTGGCGCGGGTTGGTGGGGCATTGGAGGCGGCAGGAGGGGTGGCGGGAGGGGTCACCAGCGGGGCTGGGCCCTGGATTGGGGCCGCCGGGGTTGGGGAATGGCCTGGGAAGCCCTGCGAAGGAGTTGTTGGGAGGATGGGGATCACCGGGGTTGAGTTTGGCGTCGATGGTAGGTCCGAAACCTCCGGGACAACAGTCTTTTTATTGATTTTATCTTCTAAAACGGTCTGGACAGCGGCTTGATCGTCTTCCACGGCGAGTTTTCCGTCGTTAAAACTCGCGGTAGCGGCTTCGGTGGTTGGCGGCTTTGCTTGGGCGTCGCGGTAGGCCTCAAAATTGGCCATTAGATCTCGAAATAGCGAGTTGAAGTTGATTTGCAAATCACGAACCATGTGTTCCGTCTCCTTGAAGGAGGCGTCGACGGTGGAGATGGTTCGTCGTGTTTGTTCGGATGAACGTTGATGTCGGTGCGGGCGTCGGGACGGATCGTTAGATCGTGAGGACGATCTAAAGGCCATGCTCTGATACCAATTGATGCAAACGACTATCGGCGTCGACGATAAGAGATAAAATAATTTGGCGGTGGAATATCGGTGGAGAAAAGGAGAGGTTGAGAGGAAGAAAATTCGTCGGAAACGAGGGTTGAAGAAGAAGAACGCGAAGACCGCGGAGGGAGAATGGAGAGAGAGAGAGGGATAATGAGATAAACTCAATTTTTCATAATACTTCACTACCCAAAAACAATGGGCTATCATCTCTTTATATAGGAGAGAGGGGTTTACAAAAATAGTAAACTAAATTTAATTGACAACCGACTTGCCTAATTGGAATCTAACTGACGGCGCGCATGTATCTATCATGAATCGAAGGATCAGTCTTCTGGCCCTCAACAATACGATCCCAAAGACTGCTGTATCGTGGAGGTACGGCGGTAGAAATGGATGCGCTTTCCTGAGGATGCCAATCACTCAAAGCTGCAAGTGTATCCCACGTGTATAGCCAGTTCGCCGTACCCTCTGCATGTGCTCTCCTGCTAAGTGCATCAGCCACCACGTTTTCCTTACCGGGATGGTAAGAGATCGTGCAATCATAATCCTTCAGCAGCTCGAGCCATCTACGCTGCCTCATGTTCAGCTCCTTCTGATCAAAGATGTACTTCAGACTCTTGTGGTCTGTGAAAATCTCGAAGTTCACCCCATATAGATAGTGGCGCCAGATCTTCAAGGCGAAGACAACTGCCGCCAACTCCAAGTCATGTGTGGGGTAGTTCCGCTCGTGCGGTCTCAACTGTCGTGATGCGTAAGCAATCACCTGTCTTCTCTGCATCAACACTGCTCCGAGACCTTCTTCAGATGCATCCGTGTAGACTGCATAGTCCTGAGTGCCTGAAGGAAGAGCAAGAATAGGCGCTGTAGTCAACCTCTCCTTCAGTGTCTGGAAGGCCTGCTCACATGAATCGTCCCAAATGAATGGAACCCCCTTCTGCGTCAATCGTGTTAATGGACGGACGATGCGTGAAAATCCGCTGACAAAGCGTCTGTAATAGCCTGCTAATCCGAGGAAGCTCCGAATCTGAGTGACTGTCTTGGGCTGCTCCCAAGACATAACTGCATCTATCTTCGTAGGATCAACCGCGATACCTGCTCCAGAAATGATATGCCCGAGAAACGAGACCTGGGATAACCAGAACTCACACTTGCTCAACTTGGCATATAGCTTGTGCTCTCGTAATGTATCTAAGACGATCCGCAGATTATTAGCATGATCCCCTTTATTCCGTGAATAGATGAGCACATCATCGATGAACACCACTACAAACTTGTCCAAGTATGGACGGAAGATACGGTTCATCATATCCATGAAAGCCGCAGGTGCATTGGTGAGCCCAAACGGCATCACCACAAACTCGTAGTGTCCATATCGAGTCCTGAAGGCTGTCTTCGGAATATCTGACTCGCGAATCCTCAGCTGATGGTAGCCTGAGCGAAGATCAATCTTCGAGAAAACCGAAGATCCCTGGAGTTGGTCGAACAAATCATCAATGCGCGGCAAGGGATAACGGTTTTTCACCGTTCTCTTGTTCAGCTGCCTGTAATCGATGCATAACCTCATGGATCCATCCTTCTTCTTGACAAATAGAACCGGAGCACCCCAAGGTGAAGTGCTCGGCCTCACGAATCCCAAGTCAAGCAACTCCTGTAACTGCACCTTCAGCTCCCTCAACTCGGCTGGTGCCATGCGATATGGTGCCATAGAGATCGGCTGCGTATCTGGTAACAATGTGATCTCGAACTCAATCTCCCTCTCAGGAGGTAGCCCTGGTAGCTCATCAGGAAATACGTCAGGGTATTTTGAGACTACTCGGATGTCCTGAATCATCGGCTCCTGATCAGACATCTCCCGAACAAAAGCAAGATATGAATCGCAACCCTGAACAACAAGTCGTTGGGCTCGCAATACTGAAATGTACTCCATGGTGGAGTCATGTGTAGTACCCTCAAAGGTGAACTCGGGTAGATCTGGAATCCTGAAGACAACCGTCTTCCTAAAGCAATCAACAAGTGCATGACGAGTGGATAGCCAATCCATGCCTAAAATCAAGTCGAACTCATCAAGCTGTAGGAGTAGACAGTCTGCGATCATCTCGTAACCGCCAATCAGTACGGGCAAGTGCCTGACTATCAGAGATATGACAAATAACTGGCCACCTGGCCCTCGGATGTGATATGGAGACGTTAGCGTCTCTGCAACTCTATCTAAAGAAACAAGCAACCTCGAAGCAAGGAAAGAGTGTGTCGCGCCGGAATCAAATAAAACATGGAAAGGTCGGCCCAAGACTGAGACCATACCTTTCACTACAGTAGCGGCTGAACGTGCCTGCTCCTCAGTGACTGCGTGTAACTGCCCCTGCCTGGCTGATGCGGCACTGGAGCCTGCCACACTCTGCATCTGCCTCGGCTGCTGTCGCCTAAAGTTGGAGTTCCTGCCGCAGAAACTCCCTGAACGCTGTGTCTGGGGCTGTGACTGTGAAGGCTGTGGCTGAGGCTCGCCAGAAGCCTGTGGGCACTGTGCACGGTAATGTCCCCACTCGTGACATCGGTAGCACCGGACTGGTCGAGTAGATGGAGTAGCTGTGTCCGTGTCCCGAGCTGATCCTGCAGGTGGTCTATCTGCTCGCTGCGACCCAGATGGTCGAGTGGACTCTGTACCTCGTCCGGCAAGTGCTCCTCCTAGAGTAGTCGATGGAGAAGAGCGAGCACTGCCAGAGAATGTCGAACCTAAAGGTCGGAACCGTCTGGCTGACCTCTGCTGCTGAAATGGTCGACGTATCGGTCCAAAAGATCGTCGCGGTCTAGGCGGTGCTCCAGACGAGCTCCCGTAACGTCTCCCCCTGATGTCCTCGAACTTCTCCGCTGCATCGGTAGCCTCGGAGATAGACGTGATATGCAGTCCAGCCAGCTTCTCCTGTACTTCCTCTCGCATGCCACCAATGAACTTTTCCAGATTCTCTTCTGGAAATGCACCAGCTGCTCGTGTGTGTCGTGACAGCTCTGTGTATCGGATGAAATAATCTCTGGCGGTCATCTGTCCCTGACGAAGCTCGGCAAACAGTCGGCGCTGGGACTCCTTCCACTTCGCAGAAAAGAAGTGGGCTCTGAACCTCGTCACAAAATCGTTCCAAGTAGGCTCTCGGCCTAACTCGGACACTACGGCCTCCCACCATCGCTCGACGAAGTCTATCAGTGAATACTCTATGAAAGATAGCCACGTGTTTCGTGGCGCCTGAATCGCCCTGAGCACCTTCATTACTCTCTTCAGCCACTGCTCAGCGTCGTCTGGTGGACCTGTGCCCTCGAACAAGGGTATGTTGGCCCGCTGAAAAGAAGTGAAGACTGACTGGTGCCTGTGAATGGCTGCATACTCGTGTGTATCCTCGTCAGCAAAGTCAACAGGGTCCTGCTCCCTGTCTAAGTCTGCATCCTCCTCAGCTCCATGCTCTGGAATGTCCTCTAGTGGATCATCAGGATGAGGCTGCTCCACCTCAACGGACTGGTGCTGGTCCTGTCGTATCCCATCCTGGGATGGATAGTACGTGAAATCTGACAGGTCCTCAAATCTCATCTCCATGTCCGTCTGCCTGTCGGCAATCTCAGTCTGCTGGGCCAATATCTGCTCCTGCTGGCCTCTCATAGCAGCCTGCTGCTGCTGAAGATCGGTAAGTGCGCTCAGTATGCGTGCCAGCTGATCAGAAGTATCCTGACCTGGTCGAGATGCCATGGCTCTGCATGAGAACCATAATTAGTCATAAGGATGCCCTAGACAGATATTTATCATAAATGATTTTCTCTTCTTGGGATATAAGATGAAAATTAATGAACTTGGTGACATCTGTGGTTATTGAATATGAATGTCATATTTCCCTTTTCGAACTCACGACAAGTCAGTAGACGATCGCGATTCGAGAACTTAATGCGATCGGAATTGTAATATCGCGAATGTGCGTATCGGGGTACCACTGCTCTGATACCAAACTGTTAACCCCCGAGGATCTGGGTACCCGTTTACGCGCAATTCGCAATATTTCATTCACAATTTGATCGCACTTGTCGGAGAAAAACAGGGAAATTTTTTTTTCAACTATGACATTCATTCTCAACACATGACCACAAGTAAAAGAGACAGACAACACCAAAATTTCTTTTCATTAATATTCATATCCATTTACAACATGTACAAGCATATTCCATGTTACAACATATATCCCAAAATGTGATACAAAAGAGATAACATTTACATCATTATTTGGACAAAAATTGAGACAAAGTAATTCATACCGTCGGGTATAAACCTTGTCTCCAGGAAGCATGTACAGCTACTGAGTTGCAGGCTGTTTGCCTGCCACACATATTAGGAAAGAAAAGGCGTCAGCGGTTGCTGGTACCTCCCAAAAACATATATAAAATAACAGGCAT
The DNA here is from genome assembly GCA_037367405.1 of Ottelia alismoides. Lineage (NCBI taxonomy): Eukaryota > Viridiplantae > Streptophyta > Magnoliopsida > Alismatales > Hydrocharitaceae > Ottelia > Ottelia alismoides. The sequence continues at coordinate 545,444 of JAZKJV010000113.1, forward strand.
TTATTATTTACAAAAGAAAGCAAGTAGAGAGGCAAGAACAACTCAAATTAAACTTTATTTCTACTTTGAAATGAAAAAGGTTTTTTTTCAGGCTACTTGTAAGCATCTCAAATGTTTGTCCCATACCCCAGCATTTCCCATATGTGACATATTTTATAGTACTTGAGTATTCATGAGTATCTGAGTGTAAGCACACATCTATTCATAGATCACGTTGTTGAGTGATAATAGAAAGGTTATGATTGGAAAGATCTATTAATTTATTTAAATCATTGGGTAGAGAGAATGGTCATTTCCTACTAACCCTCACTGTTGATCGTAACTTCTCAACTCTTAATTCCAATGTTTCAGATACAACTCCAGATGGTGTAGATGCAGATATGGATGATCTAGATGTAGAATCGCCATGTCTGTTGGCGAAGTAACTCAAGCGGTGAAGAAGCCTACAAATGGCTCTTCCGTCTCGCCCTCTAATTGGAAGCGCGGTCCGATAGAGGGATAGGTCTATTCTCCAACTACGCCACTGAGACGGGTGAGAGAGACTCCCTAGAAAAGTCGCTCTAGAAAACAGCCCGACTAGTACGGGCAACCGAGCTCGTACGTAAAGCTGAAAAACCAGGATCCCCCGCCTGGGCATCCTAAAACAGGGTCAGCAGAACCGGTCTAAAGTCGGGATCCCAACGAGGCGTAAAAATACTGCGAGCTCGCGTAAAAACCGTGTAAAAGACTGGGATCCTAGACCCGCGCATAAAGCGGCCGCTGCCCTAACTGGGCTTCCTATTCTCCCACCCAGCTGAGGGTCACCGCGCCCTCGCACGGTCAAGTGTAAAAGGTCATCATGACCGGCCAATTATCTGATATCACTGATTCACCATCATATATGTTTGATTCCTCAATCCCTCTTTAATCTTCTATGTGTAGAGTCACAACTCATAATGATCTTAGAATCACTTGATGACTAAAATTAGTAGTCATGAGTAATTTAATCTGATACTGATTTGATTGCGACATCTATGGGAAAACGACGCTTTACTCATGATCTTCTGTGGAGAATTATCATACTAGTTGATTGGTTATAGTGGCATTGCCCATAGTTTATAGTGTTTGTGAAATATTTGATTTTCCATAATAAAAAAAAAGTCAATTTCTATAAAATCTATATTGTACTTGTATAGTAGTTTTAAAGTTTCCATAGTCTGTAAATAATTTCTCAGAAGTCTACACGGTATTTATAAGTTCCAGAATTTATAATTAGTTTCTCAAAACTCTATACAGTACTGGTATATTATCTGATCTTTCCAACATATGTATTTATTTTCTCAGAGTTCCAGAGAGTACACCTATAACATGGAAATTTCCAACATCTGTAATTCATTTGTAATGGTCTATACAGTTCTTGTTATAACAATTAAATTTCCAACAATTTCTAAAAATCTATACAATATTTATTATAACATTTGAATTTCCAGAATCTGTAGATCTTACTCTAAATCAAGGTATAATTAACAAACATCATATGGATTTAATTATGCCCTTTTGATTTTCATAGTTCTTTGTATTATACCTTATTACTATCTTGAGCCTTATTCTCCCATTGAAGTTCAGATCTATAATAGGTTTAGATAAATCAAGTAACGTTTCAGATATTGTGCTCCAGTGATGGTTATTCACTATAAATGGTCAATTAATAATCGTATATAATTCTTTCAGGAGGGAATTAATTTCCTTATTACTTCCTGGAATAAAGCAATAGAAATTTTAATTTCCATTAGAGTTCTCTTTAAATTTCTTTTTATACAAGAGTTCTAATCTATTCTTTGAAAAGCTGGTAGTTAAATTAGTTTATATTCCATTATAAATATATATATATATGTATATATATATATATTTAATGACATAATCTTGTTACATTTTTTTTCTTACCAAAAAATCAAGTGACTATAAGGAACTGTTTTGAATCCTGTAAATCTATGTGCTAGTGTATGTGCTATAACTGTGGACGTAGTTCTGCATGTATTAACCATAAATGAAATTCAAAGATTTAATTACCCTTTCCATAACAATGCGTGCTAACAGTATTTTGTATCTGCCTGGAACCATTCTTTTAATCATTTATGTATATATATCTATATTTCATATGAACAACAACTACTTGATAGAAAAAAAAACTACATTCAATTTAAGTCCAGGCACCACTTAATAATTTCAGAAAAAAAAACAAAATCTTCATCCAAGATATACGTGATCAAAACCCCAACAACTAATTTGCATCAGAACAATGTCTTTATATTATTCCATATGTAGATTTCAGAAATGGTAGCAAGAGGGGTGTTGGAGCTCATGCATGGCAGCAATAGAGGGGGAAAAGGGATTGTACCTTGGATCAAATTCTGGAAAGAGTATTGATCCAAAGTCTCCTTGGATGAATAGCAGCTCCAGCCTGGAGCTCTCAGAAGTTCCTCCAAGTGCTGGAGATGCCTTAGAGCAGCAGCAACATCTCCAGAATCTACTGCATGTAGCAGATTTTTGGTACAGCCAGAGGGCAGCAGCTGCAATTTGAGCTTTCCAAGGAAGATCTTCCAGCTGCTCTTCCCAGATTTAGCTTGTAGCAGAAGGCTGTTGCAGTAGTTCCAACAATAAGGTGGCTGGAATTGAGATTGAGCTCTCGGTTGTATAGAACAGGAAGAGGGCTTTGCTGGAATTGGGAATTAGGATGATAAGGAGAAGAGGAAGAAAGAGTCTATGTTGGAGATGGGAATTACGAAGAAGAGGGGAGGCTTCGTTGGGAATAAGGCGATGGAGAAGAGAGGTTTATATGGAGAGGATTGGGACTTTGTTGATGGCCAAATGGAGAAACTTAATTGCCAAATGGAAGCCCCTGGAAACCCACGGCAGCAGTTTCCTGCTGCTGCTACAGTAACATTATTTTAAATTTCTCTCTCTCTCTTTTTACCAATTTATTTATTTATTTAGGATACTAAAGTCTCCCGTATTCACGCCTCGTATGTCGGATTTTGACAAGTCATATCTCTTTTTGACCGTCTCTAAACGACGATCAATATGAGTATAATATTGACATACTTTCGGTCGAGTTTTGAATACTCGAAATTTTCGGATACGGTTTTTGTTTGAGATTAAATTTTGTGATTTAAAATTATCAAACGACCTCCGATTGACGAACGGTCAATTCCGTTGGTTTCGTATCGTCGAATCGGATCTCATGATGGTCTCGGTTTATTCCGCGGCTTCCGAATTTGTGTCGCGGCTTTTTGCGGCGCGCATTACGAAGGGACCGATTTTTGGTCGATTTCGTTCGAACGACTTTTGATTCACTACTAATTGATCGTTTTAGGTTGTTTAGTATTGACCGATAACGTTTTTGGGTTCATTAGACCCAAAATCGGACGACTTCGGGTTTGATTGGAAACCGGATGCTACACTAACAAATTTAAATTGACCTCTAATTACTTTAATTAGACTCTAACCAATTAATTGACCAAAATTACAATTAAAATCTACGAAATAAACGTTGAGATCACAGGCGATCTCAATTATTTAATTAGACCATTACGACCACTAAAAACGTAATTAAAATTGACTACTAATTAATTAGATAAATGTGGCCCTATAATTTGGGGTCACGCTGCATCAAAGGGTCAGCAGGACTGGTCTTTAAAGAAAACCGTGGATTCCAGAGAGGCGTAAAAACTGTGAGCGCTCAGGAAAAACCGAGAAAAAGACTGGGATCCTAAACCCGCGCACTAAATGGCTGTTGCCCTAACTGGGCTTCCTATCTCCTACTCAGCTGATGGTCACCGCGCCCTTGCAAAGTCATGTGTAAAGTTCACCATGACCGATACTCATAGTTATCAGTCATTGCTGAATCACCCCCACTGACTTGATTCATCATTCTTTTTCAAACCTTTCTGTTGTTGACTATACAAATATTGGTCATTTGGTCAACGATCTTATTGATATCACTGATTCCCTTATTGGACTATTTCATCCTTTCTTTAGTGATAATATAAATAATAGACCATACCTAAGGATCAATTGATTGATGATTTTTTATTCGTAAATATCTTGAGAAATCATTTGTTGACTTTGAGAGAAGAGTTTTAATATTTTAAAAGATTAATTCTCAGAGGATGTCAATGCTATATAATATAAAGGGGTTATCGGGAAGCTACTACATAATACTGTGAATCTCTTGGACATTGCTTGTGTAGGTAGCAAAGTAGATTAGTTTCATGGGTCACGCCTAGGATGTTGCTGTAATGCTACACATATACCTTAAGACTGTATTAGGAAAGGATCATCTCTTCCTCAACAAGGAGATTTTGGGTTTTTCCATTTGTGCATATGTATATTATGTAGGTTATCCTGTAGAGAAGAATCCATGACAAATTTAGTTTATACTCTCGGTGAAACCTCATCACACTGTGCAATAGATGCCGACAGTTGTAGCCATATATCGTTTAGAGTATGAGTATAGAGCCTAACTCAAGCAAATGTAAAAGCTATATATATAGATCCTTAGGGGCATATGTTCTTATAGGAGCCTCTACCCATGCAACCAAATTATGATATTTATACTGCATTATTCATAGATACAATATTGTTTTCCACCAGTGGACCAAACATATGGAGGTTAATGATACATGATCATCTCTTCCAGCAAGTTCATAACAACTGCTTTATGAAGCTCTATGTTGACAGTTGGAATTCTTGGTTGGTGTGATGTAATGCTTGTTATGTTTAGAATAGGTTACAGTCTCGAGTTGTTGTCTACAACTCATCTGTTGGGGGATATGACATTATTTTGATATGAATTCTATTCAGTTTATAAGCATTGACATCATCCTTATTAGGATTTCATCTAAAGATAATGCATCTTTAGCCACAAGTGCATCAAAGTATCTTATGATTGACTTCAGGACTCTCTTTATCTTTGTATTGAATATGTTCTTTGTATTGATTAATAGTTTGTAAGTCATCTAGTTTTGAGGTTGAGTTTTTTTAAAAGGAATTTTGGAGGCTTGATTACTTATATTAGATTCTTCATTTATGACTTACTTCATCCTTCTCTGGATTCCATATGAAATGCATCTTTTGGCACATCTATTTCAGTTTGTTTGTATTATTGACAATTGAATCATGCACATACCTTGTACTAAAAACATTTTCATTTTTTTCTTATTTTTGTGTCTGTGTGTTTAGTATTGTCATCAAAGTTAAACTAAGATTTACCCCTTCCCCCCTATTTTTTCACATTTTCATCATGAAATTAGTGTATAATCAATGGATTGTTTTTAGTACAAAAATTTATGTCATTTTCCCTCAAATTTCCATTTTTCTGTGCTAAAAACTCTGGCTAATTAATGGTTTGAAATTCGGTTAATTTACATCTTAAACCTAAATTTAACATGCACCAATAGCTAAAATAGATGCTGGACATCAACATACAAAGGGGAAAAACTACATTATAGACTCCAACATTGACTTTAATGGGAGTAAGGAGAAGCGGGATTTTTTTTTTGACGCTCAAAAAGGGGGGGAAACACTCAGAGGTGTTCGCCCCAATGTATTAAAAACGAAAAGAAGATAGTACTTACAAGATGGAAGAACAAAAGGAAAACAAGTTGCAACACATAAGTCCAACGCACACCAAAAATGCTACACAGAAGTCCAAATCATGAAGAAAGTGTGCTGCCGAGATGCAAATATTTTCCTTGTAAAACCTCTGCCGAGCAAAGAGTGCCTCGTTTCTTCCTAACCAGATGCTCCATAGACGCGCAATCGGGTCCACCAGATCCACCCTAGCCCGACCCCTTGAATTCAACTAGCTGTCGCAAAACGCACCAAAGCTCGAGATATTCAGCCACCCCAGATCGTCCCAGAGAGCACGAACACGGCCACAATGAAAGAATAGGTGCGCGCTGGTTTCCTCCTCCGTACCACAGAGACCGCACAAATGGGAGACATTAGGAAACATGATTGCACATCGATCTCTAGTTAACAGGCGACCACGCCGAAGTAGCCAAAGAAAGATACCAACCCGTTCTGGGAGTTTGTGTCCCCAGATGAATTTGCAATGACTCAATAAGGTCGCATCGTCCCCCACCTAGGAAGGAATAAGAGCGAGGTACGCCTTCATGGAAGAGAAAGGGCTGTCCTTCCAAGCCAAGTGATCACGCCCCCCATTGGGCGTGGGAGCGTCTGAGAGAAAAGCCAGCATGGAGGTGAAATCGTCCAAACGCTGATCCGATAAATTAGCGGCAAACAAAGGGCACCAACAGCCACCGGCCCAGCAGGAGGCCACGGTGACGTCTTTGTCGACCACCAGCGCGCACAGCCGTGGAAACAAGATCTGCAAAACACCCCTCCCAGTCCAATCATCCGTCTAGAAGCGGAAAGAATTCCCATCGCCGAGAATAGGTTTAAAGAATGATCTGTTGCGATTAAAAGCCAGGAAAGCACACCACGCCACAAAGAGGAATTGTGGCCCTCGATCCGCCTCCGCGAAGCGGAAATCAAATCGACCCCCGCCGCCACCTTGAGGCACTTCAGCATGAAATTCTCCTCCCGACCCCACACTCTCGCCGCCCATCTGAGTAGCAGTGCTTCGTTCACCACCTCCAAACCGCCTCACACCCAATCCCCCCTCCTGCTTAGGCCGCGAGACGTCCTCCCAACCCAACAAATGTACCCCCTTCTCCCTTCGCCCTTCCTTCCCCAAAGAAAACCCTGCATACATTTCTCCAATCTCACCCGGATCCCCTTTGGCATGCCACACACGGATAAGAAGAAAATTGGGATCGAGGAGAGAACGGATTTAAGAAGAACTAACCGACCCCCCTGGAAAGGAGCGCCGCGCGCCAACCAGCCAGCCGAGCCTCCATCTTGAATATCTCCACTTTGGAGATCCAAACTTGCATGCAGCAACCTCTTGTTGACACAAGCTTCAGTTCATTCGGATCCGGATGTTACAAATTCACCTCTCATTTGGTTAGCCACAACTACATAATCATTCGAATCATAAGCATTTTTCCTATCCATCTTGTCATCTGTTCTCCTTGGAGGACAATCGTTTCGATGTGATTCACTTCTCTCAAGATGGCATCACTAATATTTTCATGCTCGTGTGAGTGTTGTGTTATGGGGACACTTGGTCTCCGATTCGTGGAAGAAACCAAGACGATATGATCAGAAATGCCAAATTCAATCGCGGCTCGAGAACTCTCTATTAGGATCTTAGTGGGAGGGGATTTTTCAATAGTCCTGTAATATATATAAACACCCTGTATGCCATCACTGTCCAGGGTGGACTTTAAGATCGCGTCGGACCTTGTCCTACGTAAGATGTGATGTGATATTTTGATATTATGCATGTTCCTGTCCGTGTTAAGATTGTCATAAGTCAATTCCATCTATTCCTTGTGGGTGATAGATGCTTTAAACCTACACCGTGCATAATGTTATTTCTGCGGGTCATCAATACCGCTGCTTAAATGGAACACAGTAAATCAAAGCCATGCAAACCTAAAACTTGGGTCTAACAATATCCTAGTAAGTACACTTTCCTTTATACAATCAATCCAATATACATTGCAATGTTAAATTTATTCAAATCCTATCCTAAGAGTGGTGGGAGAAGGGAAATATTTTGAGTTTGGTGGATTTGGAAGGGCGACGATGATGCATTGCGACGCTCTCGGATCCGGGCACCCGTAGACGTCGTATTCGCAATACAACATTCACCAAACACCGTATTGAATATATGAAAATACGAGAAAATTTTTCGCTTGTTGCCAATACATTCACAATTAATGCAATCACCACAAAACCAACACAAACAAGTGTAACCCGCATTTTATTTTTATTAACTTTCAGAAATATATACATGTACAAAAAGGCTGACAATACATACATGTATCCTAACAATCTGACTGGAATTGAAAAGGAGGCATTTACATCATAATAAACCAAAAACTGTAACAGAAGAAACTGTACCGTCTAGAATATACCCGATCGTCAGGAATCATTAATCCTCTACTGTGTTGCAGCAGTTGTTGCTCTCTGGAGAACAACAAAACTGCTGGAACTTAGAGGAGGAAAAGAAAAGACCTTCGACTGAGAAGAATTGAAAGTTTTGAGGAGAAACGGGAATTGCAAAGAATGCTAAAGTTTGGTTTTTATAAGAAGAGGGAGACAATTTTCTGTAAAATGAAGAGGCAGATAACATGGAAACTGCGGTTTGCAGACTTGGGCTTGGGCTTGAATTAAATTAAGTAAATTTTATTTATTATATATATATATATATATTTAATTTTTTTATCTCTCTCATTGAGATATCAAAATCATCCGCACTCGCACCTCGAATCTCCGAATTAGGTGTATAATGTTTCGTTTCAACCCTCTCTGAACGACAATTAAAATGAGTATAATATTGATATACTTTCGATCGGGTTTGGATCCTTGAACTTTTCAAGATACGGTTTTAGTTTGGCTTAAAATTTTGTGATTTTAAAATATCAAATGACCTCCGATTGACGAACGGTCGATACCTTGGTCTTGTTTTATCGAATTAGATTTAATGGAGGTCTCAGTTTGTTTTACAGTTTTTGAATTTCGCGTCGCAACTTTTCCGGGGCAGTATTACGGTACGATTGATTTCTGGTCAGTTTGCCCGAACTACTTTTGATTCATTATCAATTGATCGGTTTAGATTAATTAATGTTGATTGATAACTTTATCATGTTATACAGTATGTAATCAGGGTCGGGGTTGTGTTTGTGCGGTTCCGGATGTTATAAATATAAAACCTCAAAAGGATTGTCCTCAAGACTCGGGTCAAGGTTCTCACATATCTTGTTTGGATTTCATCTGAACATAAAAACCTCAAAGGTTTTTGAACCCATAAAAATCTCAAAGGGTAAACATGCCATACTCTTTGAATATGTAAAGAATAAAAAATGCTTGCTTTAGTGATTACTTGAGAAGAGTTGGAGGTATCGTGCTCGTGTGTCTGCTTGGTCTCTCACATCGTCTCTTCGACGTTGTATCGATGCCAAAACACCTTAACCAATGGAACCTCCTTATTGCGAAGCTTCTTTACAACACTGTTTAGTATCTGCACTGGTCTCTCCTCATATGTCAAATCTGGTTCCACGTCAAGATTTTCATAACTGATGACTTGTTGAGAGTCACACACATACTTCCTCAGATCGAATACATGAAAAACGTCATGAATGTACGAAAGATGTTGAGGAAGGGCTCCTCGGTACGCCACCTTCCCCACTCTAGCAAGGATCTCGAACTGTCCTACATATCGTGGCGTCAACTTACCACGAACGCCAAATCTCTGTATTCCCTTCATGGGAGATACACTGAGAATAACCAATCTCCTTCATGTAATTTTCAGGAATGTCATTAGTATGAGGTTAAATTAAATTTGTAAAAGGAGTAAGAGAGGAGGATTGATACCTGAAACTCCATGTCCCTTCTCTGTCGGTCTGTATAGCTTTTCTAGCGATTCTTTGTTGTCAGAAGCCTCCGTCTCACAAGATCAAGAATTCTCGCAGTCTCCTCCTAGAGGTCTATGTAGTAGAGAGCAGGATCACTTATCTTAAATCAACTGAGAGGTGCGAGACATCTCCGCCCGTATAGGGCTTCCAATGGTGCCATGCTGATACCGGAATGATCGCTGTTGGGTTGTACGTGAATTCAACCAAGGGCAGATGGTCCTTCCAGGACCCTTTTCACTTCAAAGTGCATGTGCGAAGCAAGTCCTCAAGTGTATGAATGGTACACTCACTCTGTTCGTTGGTCTGTGGTGGTATACAGAAGTCATCTTCAGCTCTGTCTATAGTGCTGTCATGAATTGATGCCAATAGTGTGATGTAAACCGTGAGTCCTTGTTAGAAACCACCTCGCGTGGTATACCATGAAGTTTGATGATATTCTACACATATAACCTGGCCAATCTGGATTGTGTATAGGTCATGCTGACATGCATGAAATGGGCTAACTTGGTTAACCTGTCAACAACAACCTAGATCAAATAATGGCAACCTGGTGTCTTCCGCAATCCCGTGACGAAATCCATATAGATACTCTCTCATGTCCACTCGGAATGGGGAGAGACTGTAATAGCCTTCGTTGTCTCCTGTGCTCAGCCTTGACCATCTGATAGGTCATGCATCCGCTGACATGCTGTGCCACATTGTGCTTCATTCGATCTCACTAGAAATGTCGACGTAAATCACGATACATCTTCGTGCTGTCAGGATGAGTAGATAATCATGAACTGTGTGCCTCATCAAGAATATCTCTGCGCAACTGCTCATCGTTGGGCACAACGGCCCGACCTGCCTTCCATAAAATGGAATCTGTCGCCACAAAGTCAACAATCTCGTCCTTGACGGCTCACATATATCTATCTTGAATCGAAGCATTTGCCTTTTGGCCTTCGACGATGCGATCCCACGAACTGCTGAATCGTGGAAGGCACGACTGTACATGTGGATGCACTCTCATGAGGATGCCAATCATTCAAAGATGCGAGCATATCCCGCGTATATAGCCAGTTTGCCGTACCCTCAGCATGAGCTCTCCTGTTAAGCGCATCTGCCATTACGTTTCCCTTACCGGGATGGTAGGATATTGTGCAGTTGTAATCCTTTAGTAGCTCAAGCCACTTGCGCTGTCTCATGTTCAACTCTTTCTGATCAAATATGTACTTCATGCTCTTGTGATAAGTGAAGATCTCGAAATTTACCCCATAAAGACAGTGGTGCCAGATCTTCAAGGCGAAGACAACTGCCGCTAACTCCAAGTCATAGGCGGAGTAGTTCCGATCATGTGGTCTCAATTGACGTGATGCATAAGCAATCGCGTGGCCTCTCTGCATCGACACCGCTCTTAGACCTTCTCCACATGCATCTGTGTAAACTACATAGGCTTGAGTGCCTGAAGGAAGAGTAAGAATAGATGCTGTAGTCAATCTCTCCTTCAGTGTCCTGAAGGCCTTGCTCACAAGAATCATTCCAAATGAATAGAACTCCCTTTTGCGTCAATCATGTCAGAGGGCGAACAATGCGTGAAAATTTGCTGACAGAACATTTGTAATAGCCCGCTAATCCGAGGGAGCTCCGAATTTGAGTTACTGTCTTGGCTGCTCCTATGACATGACTGCCTCAGTCTTCGCATGATCAACTGCGATGCCTTCTCCAGAAATAACATGAGCAAGAAATGAGAACTGGGATAATCAAAACTCACACTTTCTTAACTTGGTATATAGCTTGTGCTCTCGCAATATGTCCGACAAAATCCTTGGATCATTCGCATTATCTCATTCATTCCGAGAATATATGAGCACATCATCAATGAACACCACCACAAACTTGTCTAAATATGGACGGAAAATCCCGTTCATCATATCCATGAAAGCTGCAGGTGCATTGGTGAGCCCAAACGACATCACCACAAACTCGTAGTGTCCATAACGAGTCCTGAAGGTCATCTTCTGGATATCTGACTCTCGAATCCTCAGCTGATGAGAACCTGAACGAAGATCGATCTTCGAGAACACCGAAGATCCCTGGAGCTGATCAAATAAATCATCGATGTGTATGAAGGGATAATGGTTCTTCACTGTTCTCTTATTCAGCTGCCGATAATCAATGCATCATCTCATGGATCTATCCTTCTTCTTGACAAATTGAACTGGAGCACCCCAAGGAGAAGTGCTTGGCATTACGAATCCCAAATCAAGCAATTCCTGCAACTGCTCCTTCATCTCTCTCAACCTAATTGATGCCATCCAGTATGGTGCCATCGAGATTGGCTGCGTATCTGATAGGAATGTGATCTCAAACTCGATCTCTCTCTCTTTCAGGAGGTAATCCTGGTAACTCATTAGGAAAAATATTTGGATAGTCTAATACTACTCTGATGTCCTGTTTAATCGGCTCATGATTAGATTCCTCTCGAACTTATGCTAGGTTGGAATCACATACCTGATTAACTAATCTCTGAGCTCGTAGCATTGAATTGTACTCTACTTTGGAGTCATGTAATACATCCTCAAAAGTGAACTCGAGTAAATATGGAATTCTGAAGACATCTGTCATCCTAAAGCAATCAACAAGAGCATGATAAGCTGGTAACCATTCCATGCCTAGAATTGAGTCAAACTCATCAAGCTGCAGTAGTAGGCAATATGGGATCTTCTCATGACCGCTAATCAGTACTGGCAAATGCCTAACTATCAGGAAAATGATAAATAACTGGCCACCTGGCCTACAGATGTGATATGGAGACGATAAAGTTTCTGCAACTCTAGCTAAAGTAGCTAGCAATCTCGATGCAAGGAAGGAATGTGTTGCTCCAAAATCAAACAAAACTTGGAAAAGTCGGCCCAAGACTGAGACTATACCTTTCACTACAGTAGCTGCTGAACGAGCCTACTCCTCAGTCACCATGTGTAGCTGACCCTACCTGGCTGGTGCGGTACTGGAACTTGCCATACTCTGTGTCTATCTCTGCTGCTGGTTGCTGCCTCCTGAATATGGAGTTCCTATCACGAGAACTCTTTGTTTGTTGTGCTTGTGGCTGTGACAACTGTGGCTGTGGGCGAGGCTCTCCAGATCTCTGGGGACACTGATGTCAGTAATGTCCCCACTCATGGCTCAAGTAACATTAGACTGCCCGGATAGGTGGAGTGGTCGTGTCTGTGCTCTGACTCGGTCCTGCTGGGGGTCTGGTTGCTCGTTGCGACCCAGATGGTCGTGCTAAATCAGTGCCACGTCCGGCAATTGCTCCTCCTAAGGTAGTCAATGGAGATGAGCGAGCACTGCTTGAGAATGACAAACCTGTAGGCTGACTTCTGCTGCTGGAATGGTCGACGTATCGGCCCAAATGATCGTTGTGGTCTAGGCGTCGCTCGAGACGAGTTCCCAAAGCATCTCTCTCAGATGTTCTCGAACTTTTCCGCTGCATCCGTAGCATCTGAGATGGAAGTGATGTGCAATCCAGCCAACTTCTCCTATACCTCCTCTCGCATACCTCTGATGAACTTTTCCAGATTCTCATCTGTAAATGTGGCCACTGCTGGAGTGTGTCGTGACTGCTTGGTGTATCGGACGAAGTAATCTCTATCTCTCATCCGTCCCTGTTGAAACTCTGCAAACAAACGACGCTGGGACTCCTACTTCGCAGAAAAGAAGTGGGATCTGAACCTCCTCTCAAAGTCATCCCATGTAGGCTCGCGACCCAACTCAGAAACTACTGCATCCTGTCATCTCTCTGTGAAATCTGTCAATGAATACTCCATGAAAGATAACCATGTACCTCGTGGTACGCGAATCATCCTCAATACCTTCGTGACCCTCTGGAGGCATTGCTCAGCAACATTTAACGTACCCGTGCCCTCAAACATGGGCACTTTGGCCTGCTGGTAGAAAGTGAGGACCGACTGGTGCCTGTGAATGGCAGAGTACTCGTGTGCATCCTCATCTGCAAAGTCTACAGGGTCCTGCTCCCTCTCATAGTCTCCGTCATCTGTTCCATGCTCTGGCATCTCCTCATGTGGATCATCGAAATGAGGCTGTTGTACCTTGACTGACCGAGGTTGGTCCTGTATGGTCCCATTCTGAGATGGATGGTATGTGAAATCTAACAGCTCCTCAAATCCCATCTCTATATCAGTATGTCGGTCTACGATTTCAGTCTGCTGTGGCAGAATCTGGTCCTGCTGGCCTCTCATAGCATCCTGCTGCTGTTGGAGATCGGTGAGAGCGGTTATAATGCGCTCCAAACGACCAATCATGTCCTGTGCAACCTTGGACGTCATGGCATTGCATAAGAACCATTATTAGTCATAAAATTTGCTATTCACAGATACTATGATATATGCCTTTTCTCTTCTTGGGATATAATAGGAAAATTAATGAAAGTTGGTGACAATTGTGGTTGTTGAATTTAAATGTCATATTTTCCTTCTCGGATTCACGACAAGTTGGAAGACTGTTGTTGCCCGAGAAATTAATGCGATCGGAATTGTATTACTACGAATGCGTGTAGAGGGGTACCACAGCTGTGATACCAAACTGTGACGCTCTCGGATCTAGACACCTGTTTAGACCGCATTCGCAATACTAGATTCACCAAATATTGCATTGAATATATGAAAATACGGGAAAATTTTCCGCTTGTTGCCAAGACATTCACATTCAATGCAATCGCCGCAGAACCAACACCAGCAAGTACCACCAACATTCTATTTTATTAACTTTCATAAATATATACATGTACAAAAGGGCTGACAATACATACATGTATCCCAACAATTTGACTGAAGAGAAAAAGAAGCATTTACATCATAACAGATCAAAAACTGTCACAAAAGAGACTGTACCGTTTGGAATATACTTAGTCGCCAAGAATCATCAACCCGCTACTTTGTTGCAGTAGTTGCAGCTCTCTGGAGAACAACAGAGCTGCTGGAATTTAGAGGAGAAAAAAAAGACCTTCGATTGAGAAGGATTGAAAGTTTTGGGGAAAAATGGGAAGTGCAAAGAAGGGTAAAGTTTGGTATTTATAAGAAGAAGGATACATTAATTTTCTGCCGAACGGAGAGTGCATTCTGCATACTTGGGCTGGAATTAAATTAAATAAAATTTATTTATTATATATATAATTCTTTTATCTCTCATTGAGATATCAAAGTCATCCGCGTTCACACCTCGAATCTCGAAATTAGGTGTATAATGTCTCGTTTCGACCCTCTCTGAATGACGATCAAAACCTGTATAATATTGATTTACTTCCGATCAGGTTTGGATCCCCTAATTTTTCGAGATACAGTTTGGTTTGGTTTTAAATTTTGTGATTTTAAAATATCAAACGACCTCCGATTGACGAATGGTCAATACTGTTGGTCTTGTTTCGTCGAATCAGATTTAATGGCGATCTCAATTTGTTTCGCGGTTCTGAATTTCGCATCGCGACTTTTCTGCGGCACACATTATGGTGTGATTGATTTCTGATCGATTTTGCCCGAACAACTTTTGATTTATGATCAATTGATCGATTTAGATCAATTAATGTTGGCTGATAACTTTATGGGGTTTTACGGACCATAATCGGGTGGGTTCAGGTTTGTACGGTTTCGGATGTTACATGCACGACGAAGATCACCAGCAGGAAGAGGCAAGAATGGTTGTCCTGCCACGCATATTCCATGGGAGTATGTGAGAGCGTCATCTTTCGATGGTGCTAAAGGTGTAGGCTGCACGTGATATGTATAAAACCTAGTCTGCATGTTATATGTAAGTACTCCTTTGTTGTTTTAGGAAAAAGTGCAACCGTCGATTATATAGAAAACAACATGGATATCTCTTACAAGTAATGCGATATGGAAGCTGCATAGTATTCCCACGACATTGGTACACTATTGATATATGTTTATCAAGTACACTGGTAAGCAATTTTCTCCAATATATGAGATATAATGTGTATTAGTGTGCTAAACACACTCTATTCTTGGATTTGTGTGTATTTGTTTGTTATTTAGTGTTTTAAGAAATTAGATGATCTTAATTTGTGAAAAACTTTTTTCGTCGTTTCTGAGATTTCCACCGATATTGTCGATATACATCCTGATATATCTCCGATATGTCCCTTTTCTGGCTGAACGATATGATTTCGATATTTCAAACCTTGGAGAGGATAATGGTGGTGCACAAAGGTCTAGCTATTCCCAACCTTGCTGGACAACCAGTGGGTCTATTCTTCCTCCCTTTATCTTGCATCTTTGCTTGAGGTTGTTTCCATGACTTGAATCCTCGATCTCTTTGCCACTAGAATGAGAACCTCTGATGTTGTGCCAAGATTTCTCTTTTGAAACGGATAAATATGTGTTTTAGCTTAAGTTTCTTACCTACATGATCGAATAAAGGGAGACACAGACAAGACAAATAGGTAAAGAGTGAAGTACCTTTACAAGCAAATTAGGGAATAAGGGAAATTGTTAAAATAGAAAAACTGCTGGCATCAATAGGGCTGTGTAGGTGACAGGCGTGGTTTTCAAGATACTAATAAAAGCAATACTTCCCTGATTTTACATGATGTATAGAGGTTATAAAATGTAAGATGAGAACGGTCCTGGAGAGAAAATCAAAGTAAAGCTGGATCCTTCTCCTGAAGTGCGACCAGGAGATATCATAATTTACAGGGGATAAAGGTGGTGCATAATTTAAAAAATCGCATGTACTATTATGCATGAACTACGTATGCTGGGTAAATCTGTCTAACATGTGCGGTTCATGCTTCATTGGATTAAAAAGTGAATTTAGCAACAGATTGGATAACTATCTGTTTTACAATGAAAGTGACCATCAGTCCTGTACACTAGAAAAATGGCTTATAGTGAGCCTGTGTATGCAAGAATCCATGTAGCCGACCCTACTTATAGTGGGAGAAGGCTTAACACTTTTTTAGTGATCCTGTGTATGATTGATTGAACGATAATTTGACCTTACTACTTTTTTTAGCTTTATTTCTTTTTGGGTGTTCGGCGAACTTTTCCTTTGTTACTAGCCGATTTTATTCTGACCTTGAAGAATTGTGATTTCAGGTCGTACTCAAGGAGAACTTGATACTCACTTTGTTTAGAGATGAGGTGAATACTGACATTGTTTAAATGATATGTTGTTTTGCTTTTCTAAATGGATGCTTTCTTTATATGAAGTATATCCTGTTGCATGAAGAATACCAACTGCATGTTCTGCCAAGAATATTGGAATCTAAAAAGTTGGCAAAGTCAGGTCGTACTAAGTTAAAGGAAGCTGACCTCGAGTACAATGTTGCAAAGCAGGTAGAGAAAATGATAAGGTAAGTCCATAGACCCCCTTGCCCCACACTCAAACACACATAGAGTTGCTTACTTTTCATTTTCAATATTTGCCTGTGCCACTATGAAATTGGTAAACCCAATGACTCCAAACCGTTTGGCATTCAACATACTTTCTTTTGGAACAGTCTTGGAGTAGAAGTCAGCAAATGGTGTATTTTTTTAATTAAAAATGAGCTACAGCCAATATTGATGCACCTATTTCGTTAGAACATTAAAGATACATGTGCCGAGACTCAAAAATAGCTCGAGCATGAGATACCACATTCTCTACGTTGAAACTTTCATCCTGAAAGACCTCTTTTCTCTCAACTGCTAGGCCCTCACAACCGCCACAGTCTTGAGTTGGTTCTGCAAGATTTAAAATCTAAACATCACTTTTGTCACGGAACTCTAAAAGCTCTCCATTGAAGAGGTATTCCTCAATTCTATTGCCATGTTCCTCGTAATCTCCCTTGCAGATTCACATGAGGATCTTCATGGTCTGTAAGGAAAACATGTCACGTGGTATTTGCCATATGTAACCTATCTCTATGCACCTTTGTTATTGTCTTGTATATGTATATAGGAGAGCTTTATTTTGCCATAGCAGATTACATTCTCCATCCTGATATCCTCACATGTTCCACTGTCGAAAGAGCTCTGTATGCTTTTTTGGGCGAGAACTCTTCATTTATCCATAACAGATGATCCCTCCATATAATTGGGCCCTCGACAATGATATGAAAATCGAACATGCTCAAGAAGAAGTCTTTTAATCACTGCTCTGAAAATGCAGCTTGAGAAACCCATGGACCTCCCTCCCTTGACCAGTCATCTCTCCAAATAGAAATGGAAGTTCTGCCCTAAGGAACTGGGCACATAATAACTGAAGCCTTTGTTGGGAAAATAACCCTTCAAAATTCCTCCGAGCACAAACCAGACATCCAAAGAAGAGTCCAAAAAAGTCAGTCAAACAAAAACAATGCCTGCATCCGGAAAAGCAGCCAAGCCATGCATTACACGATCAATCTACAATCCAATTCATCCCCAACCACTAGGTTTTCTTGATGCACTCATGGAAGACCATATCGGTATCGGTATCAATATCAGTATTGTGTCGATATGATATTATCGTCGATATATCGACACCAAGGTTGCAAAAGTCGGTAGTCGGTACTCGATCGGTTGGATCACTGACTAAGGATTAATCGGCAGTTGGATGACAAGTCGGATTTGGTCGGACTTTAATCAGCTTTGAAGTTTTGGTTATTTTAAATATATAAATCATTTTTATACACATTTACATAGATCTTATACATGTTTATACAACAATAACAACAACAAAGCCTTTTCCCACAATTAAGTAGGGTCGGCTACATGGATTCTTCGCCTCCATTCAGATCTATCTTGGATCATTCCCATAAGAAAGCCTTTTCCATTTAGGTGCTTATACTATATTAATGAAATAAAAGGAGCAATCGAATTTAAGTAAACCATTAAGCGTATTATGATAATTTTGCTTTTAAAAAAAGCAAAAAATATGGTATCTCCAACCAAAAATCGATCGACTAGTGTGCCTAGTTGGAATTAGTCAGTACTCTGTCGACTACCCCACTGACTAGACTAGTTGGTCCGATTAATCGGGCCAGTGGGATGACTTTTACAACACTGATCGATGCCATATTGCCAATATGGAACCGGTTTTGTGAAGAAAATGGCTTTCCAAGGTCAAACATCGGCCATATCAACGATAAATCGGTCACCTGTAGATACCAATATATCATCGATATATCGCGATATGGACATCCGCATGCACTTCATAAGAAGAGTTCAAATCATCTCTTTCAGCCTCGAAATTCTTGCCATCAATCCTCCAATTCATCTTGTGGTGTAACATGTTGTTAATATGCTAAATATGCCTCCTTCATGTTTGTAAGAGTTTATTAGTATGTTATATATTGTCATAAGAACTAAAATGATTTTAATTTAGAAAGTATTTCTTTTCCTAGTATTTTTTGAAATTTCCACCAATATGTATGATACATATACAACACCAGTTTCTGCTATGCACGGATGAGGAGCAGGAAAAGCTGCTCCGAAGCAGTGAAAGGGATCATAGAGGGGAAAAGGGCCTCAAGCCCCACAGGGCCCGCCGGATAGCCACCAGTTCAAGAGTTGGAGAGGTTGGGGAAGAGGTGAGGAAGAGGGCCACCTTTGGAGGGACTCATGCCGAAGGGGGAGGTTCTGCTGTGGTGATGGAATGCCCTCGAGATGTTGCAATCCTTCCTTCTGGTTGCCATGGTTTCAAGTTGCGACATGATGGGCCACTTGGCTAGTTGGTGTCCTGCACAGAAGTCGGTTTGCTATCGTTATAGAGAGGATGCTCATATTTGAAAAGATCGTCCTTTGGGGATTTCCAAGTTGGCCGTCATCGTCGGCTATGGGCAGAAGGAGGAAGATATGAAGAACCTTGATTTTGTGGGGGGCATCCTGATTGCAGAGGGCTCCAACGAGGATCTGTGGTTGATGTTGCGATCGTGGATTTTGGTTGCATGGTTGGGTGCGTGGAGGATGCGATCTGTCTCTCAAAGACTATGCTATGTATTCACAGTTTAGAGGTGGAGGAGCTTTTTGGTTTCTTGACCATTGGTAGTGGTCTGTTTTCACCATCAATGTGTTGGCGGAGGCCATGATTTTGAGATGGCGCGAAGTAGACTGCCTCACGGTGGCTGTTGGAGGTGAAGGGGCTTCTGGTGAGATGTTGGGGATTACATGCTCTTGAGGATGCACTGCGGAGGGTGGGTATAGTTGAGAAAGTGCTTCGGTCGAGGTTGTACGCGGGCAAAGGTTGGGATGTCGTCGTGCTGATGAACGGTCCTCAGAGGTCAAGGCCGTCAGAGGTTTTTTTTTGCGTCGGACGGGTAAACTTCATCCTCCGTCTGACGAGCATTGAGGAGAGTTGGAAGGCTCCACCCTCGGAGTTGGAGGCACCAGATTCTTCCAGGGTTTCGGTCGTTGGGTTGCAGACGACGAAGCTTTGGCCTGTAATGGTGATGCAACTGACTCTGATGGCCGTTATGGCAACACAACAACATATCGTGCAGGATTCTCAGGCTGATTGGCCATTTCCTTTCCTTGATTTCTAGCCGAGAGTTGCGGAGTCTGTTCAGGGGTTTCCTTCTCTGGAGAGAAGGGTGCCTCTCTCTTCGGGGAAGCGAGATCTTTTTAGAGGAAAAGGGCCGGTTGTCACATGCAATGCTAGGTTGGATCCTGACCCATTTGCTGCTAAAGGGTTTTATCTGGGAGCCCCGTTGGAAACTCTAGTTTGGACCGTATTCTGAACTTGATTGATGCTCAGGAGGTGGGGTTTTCTTCGGATCCGAGCGCCTTTTCTCTGTTCTCAGCTCTGATCTTAGGTAGATGGCTTCTAATTGTCCTGAATCTCCTGGAAATGACTAGGGTGCCATCAAAGCTGGGAGGCGGTGATGTCCCTGTGGGTTCAGAGTTGGAGTCCTCAAAACTGGTGGGAGGCGGTGATACTACGGAGATTTCCAGTGGAGGCCTTCTGAAGGTTCCCATTCTTTTGGTGCCAGATATGGAGTCCTCGATGTTGGGGTGGGGGGGGGGGTAGTGGCATGGTGCCTTTTTCATAGGAAGGGAAAGAGGCTCCTGTTGAATTGACAACTTATGCTTTGGTTGGGCATGAGAGCTCTGTTGCTCGCCGTTTTGAACCTTTTGTGAAGAAGGAGGCGTCCTAGGCCCTCTTTGTGGGTTAGGGGAGCAACTTGGCAGTTGGTGGGAGGGCGTGGAAGAGATATTAGGTGCTTCGACCTTGGCTCGAAGTCGGAAAATGGAGCATCGCATTTTGGCTGCGCATAGGGCCCGGAGAGAAAGGAGGTTGGCTCTGGGCGATGGAACCTCTAGACTGAGGGGGGATCTGATTATTTCCTTCTCTTGCAAGAGGAGGAAGCCTGGAGCACAAATATGGTTGGAACGAGAGTTGGAAGACAAAGCTATGGGGATTTGGGGCCATGGTTTTAATGAGATCAACTTGTCTACGAATCCAATGTTGGTGAAATAAGCTGAGGGTGAGGTCAAACTGTTGATGTTCTGAACTCTACGTTCAACATTCATGTGCGAATTGCAGAATGGCTAGGGGTATTCATATTTATTGCTAACCCTCCGAGTGGATATTATTATAGATCGTTTCCTGGAATGTGACGGGGCTGGGGGATAGGGAGAAGAGAAGGGCGATTGGAGGGATCTTGTGTTCTTGGCATGCATATATTGTGTTCTTGCAGGAGTCTGAGATTGCGAGCTGGGACCCTTTGACCTGGATGTCGTTGTGTTATCATAGATTTTTGAAATTCAAGGCAGTTCCAGTAGTCGGGAGTACTGGTGGCATAGTGCTTGTGTGGGATGTTGATTTGTTCTCACCCATAGACGAAAGATTGGGACTCAGATCTATGTTTGTGCTGTCGGAGCGTAAGTTCGAGGTTGACAGACTTTCGTTTACTTCGATGTATGGTGTTTCTGGAGGAAGGTGTGATCCCGTCTTGTGGAAGGAGTTGAAGGCTGTTAGAAGGGACTTTCCGAGCATCCGTTGGCTGGTCGGTGGTGATTTTTTCGGACGTTGCTTCGGATCACCCAGGTAATCGTGAGGTGCATGATCTGGGCTCAGACGATTTCATGGACTATATTGGGGAGTTAGCTCTAGAGGCACTGGATGCCGTGAATGGGAGATACCCTTGGCGTAACACCTTCTCGAGATCTCGATTGGATCGGTTACTGGCTTCTGTTGAGATGATGGAGATGTTCCCGTTATCTGTGGTGTTCTTTCCAGTCTAGTTCGGACTGCACGTCGATCTGTTGGGAGTTAGATGAGGGGATGATTCCGAGGACAATGTTCATATTCGAAAAAGTCTGGTTGCTGGATGTGACATCCGGGTTCAAATAAACCAAACGTGACCCAATTAATTGTATGAATGGTTAATTATTATTCAATCTATATTGAATAAACCTAGATCAGCCTATAAGTCGCAAATCAAAAATCGTTTGGCTGGCTGCAATTGATCATAAGTCAATCGCATCGTAATGCATGCCACAGAAAAGTCACTAGACAAATTCGAAAACCACAAAACAAACCAAGACCATTTAAAAATCCGATTCGATGAAATAAGACCAACGGATTCGACCGTTCGTCGATCGGAGGTCGTGTGATATATTAAAACTGCAAAACTTAGTCACAATCGGTATTGTATATCGAGAATTTCCATACTCGATCTAAAGTATATGAATATTATGCTCATTTTGATCGACGTTCAGATACAATCAAAATGACCTATTATTCGACAAAATCTGAGGCTCGAGGTACGAGTACGGATGACATTTGGATTTGTAAGAAACATAGATTTAAAAGTTATATATGTAATGAATAATGTAACATCAGCAAGCTGACATCAGCAAGCTTCTAAAAATTTAAATTTTAGGTTTGAAATAACTTTTCTTTTACTGTAGACTATTATTGATTTTTTAAATGATGAATTTGAGCTATATAACTATTATAAGGTAAAAAAATGTACTAAGCCTTCTCCCACTTTAAGTAGGATCGGCTACATGGATTTTTGTTCAAATCCATGTTGAAAGATTCGATTATTTTTTACGTTGGTCGTCGATTACCTAACACAATCCCTGCAAGAGTGGGATTCGAACCCTGGTCTTTTGTGTGGTATGCACACTGTACTACCACGAGACCATTAAATGGGTATGTAAGTATATAGTAGCAAGATCAAGCATTGCGATTCTCTTCCACAGAGCACATGCACTTTTAAATAATTTTTTTTATTATAAGGTACTTAAAATTATTTAAATGTACATGTGCTTTGTGGAAGAGAATGCTTGATCTTTCTACTATTTATACTGTGTTTTAAAAAAATGTATAATAAATATGTTTAACTATTTTGTTACTTAAATTTAAGAATTTAAGAAATTAACTTCTCTTAGTTATAGAGTGCTATTAATTTTTTAAAAAATAACAATAATAATATATATTCGGTTAGTTATTGTAGCATGCGTTAAAAGATAAGGTAAATTGATGTATCATCTTATAATTACATTTGGATATTTATGGACTGAAACATTGCCGTTGGATTTCCTTCTAATTTGCAGTTCATCTCTTAATTTTCATGTAAACCTTTTATTGTTTTAATCCCTACTTAAGTAATATCTAGAAGCCTTGTCTAATGTTGTGGTGATGAGTTATGTTAAGGACTATTGGATTTCCTTCTAATTTACAGTTCATTTCTTAATTTTCATGTAAACTTTCTATTGTTTTAATCCCTACTTAAGTAATATCTAGAAGCCTTGTCTAATGTTGTGGTGATGAGTTATGTTAAGGACTAAGTTCTGAAATCTGTGAACCTCATCAATTGGGTATCTTGTTTATAAAAAATATTATATATAAACGTATTAATATAAGTATATATATTAATACATATCATTGGGCATGTATTTTGGGAACTGTATCTAAACGGTTCAAGAAATATTATATATACACATAAGTATATATATATATATATATACATGCGAAGAAGAAAGTATATCTATACACACCACTTATTAAATTTTTGATCTCATATAAAAATGAGATTGGGGTTATTAACATGTAATTAAGCTTAAATTCAGGCCTGTTAGTAGGCTTGAGATATTATGTTTTGAAAAGAAAATAACTTAGGAGTCTTAACTTAAAATCATTTTAAATGTCCACATTCACCAATTAGTTTTAGAATCCATGATTTTTCTAAACCTAAAACATTAAGGGAGTTAGCATGTAATGTGCTTATATTTGGATCGATGTTTAGTATGAAAGGAATTTGAAATACTAATATCAGAATACTAATACTCTTCTCTAATGAAGCTAACAATAATTTCCTAAGATCATTATGAACATTATTCTCATCAATGATCCCTTGGTATAATTCAATATGTATAAGTTGTTGACAACATATTGTAGATTTGTCCGCGGAAGAGATTTTGAAAGGATTGTGTAGTCAAGCAAGTGAAAATCTTATACATCAATAATGATTGATAATTAAAAGTGCCAGTCGTGGTGACCCTCACACCTGACCGTGCGAGGTCGTGGTGACTCTCAATCGGACGGGAGATAGGGAGTCTAGTTAGGGCAACAACCGCTTAGTGCATGGGTCTAGGATCCCAATCCTTGTTACGATTTTATGCGAGCTTGCAGTGTTTTTACGTCTCTTTGGGATCATGACTTTTGGCCAGTTCTGATGACCCTCTATTCTAAGGTACCTAGTCTAGGAGGTTCTCGGTTTTAGTTTTTCTCACGAGCTCTTTAGCCCGTACCGGTCGGGTCGATTTCTAGAGTGACTTTTCCAGAGAGTTCTCTCTCATCTGTCTTTGTAGCGTAGTTTTGGAGTAGACCTATCCCTCTAGTGGACCGTTCTTTCACTTAGAGGGTGGGACAGAAGGGTCTTTTAGGAGACTTGCTCACCGCTTGAGTTTTGGTTAGTGTTCCGCCAATAGGTCTTCCTGAGGAGAGGGTTACAGTTGAGTTTGGCTTGAATTGAGATTGGTTATAGTTGCATTGACTACAATTGATTCTGGAGTTGGTTACAATTGAGTTTGTTGGTACAAAATCATCAATCATCGACAATTCTTTGGATCTTAGAACTACTACTACGAGTAATAAGATAAGCTAGTGGACGTGTTGGTAACTTTGTTAGGATGCATTGCACACCACCGCATGCCTACGGAGACACCCTAGCCCTAAGGTATTCTTCACATCTTAGAGTTATTGTGCGAGGTCACCCTCAAACCAAGATCACATACTATCCACTAGACTTGAGAAATTAGATGGAATTAATGATGGGATTTGAATTCATCATCCTCAATATTAAGATCCACCAACCTGATCTCTAAATGATAAAAAGATAATAACATAAAGTTGGGTCATTAACTAATGAATAAAAATGTTATTATGTTATATATATGGAAGGTTATGGGGTGATGGGAACTCATGGGGCCTACAGACAAAGCAGTTTGAAAACCACTTACCACACAAGTAGCTTATGAAAGGTTATGAGGTGATGGGAAATCATGAGGCATACAAAGAAAGCTGCTTGAAAACCACTTACCACGTAAGTAGCTTGTAAATTTTATATATCAATGCCTTTCTGCTTAGTTTCTTTTGGAAATACTAAACTACTAGTTATTATTTTTTATATGCTGGATTGTATGCAACAACCATTGAGATCCTTTTGTTCCTTACATGTTTGGCAAGCAAAGCGTATGCGTCGTAGTAACGGTTTCATGATTCCCAGCATCCGTTGTTATACTCGACGGTATACTTGTTACAATTTTTGGTTCATATATTGTATAGTGCTTCTCTTTTCTTCTATCACTTTTTGGAAGGTATGTATATATTGTAATATTCATTTTTGTTAAATGTAACTTCATGAAAATTAATGTAATTAAAGGTTGGTGGCATTTTTTGTTGGCTCCGTGGTTGTTTATATTGATTGTAAATGTCGTTGGAAAACGTGAAAAATTTCTCCTCAATTTCAGTAACATAATGCGATACATTGTGAATCAAATGTCGCGAATCACATGTAAATGGGTACCTGGATCCTCGGGCATCACACTAGATGATGGGTTCAGTGTGATGGTGGTGAATTGTTTGTGCTCGTTGTAGGTAGAGGGCTCATCGACATAGAGGTTGGCGCAAAAGATTAGGAGATTGCGAAACGTGTTGATGGAGCTTAAGAAAGAAGTGAATCAGAGCAGAGGTGAGGGACACGACAAATCTGTCAAGGAGATTGCTAGGAGGAGCCTATGGTGGATTAGATCAAAGATGGTCATAACCTTAGCAGTGAGGAGATACAAGCTAGAGGAGAAAAACAACATGTGGTTGCTGAGGACGACAATCAGAGGGAGGTGGAGTGGCGTCAAAGATTCAGACAGAAATGGGTAGACGAGGGGGATGGAACACACGTTTCTTTCACGTGGCAACAAGTGGAAGGACGGGGAACCTGATACATGTCTTGCAGGTAGAAGGAAAGAGTCCATGGAGACACGGTGATTGGGACGGTAATCATGGAGCATTTTTGGAGTTTCAAAAGAAGATAACCCTGATAACCCTATTCTGGTGCAAGATGGTCTTGAAGGGGGGGGGCAGAACTCTGGAATCATGGCCACATGAAGCACTTGATTCAGAGTTCACTAGAGAGGATATCCGTATGGAGATCTTTGACCTCAATGCAGATGATTGCCCTGGACTAGATTGTTTTCCAATCTTCTTTTACAGGGAGTTCTGGGATGTGATGGAGGATGATGTTATGGGTTTACTGTTGGAGTTTAGGGGTGATAATACAAGATTGGGGAAGCCAAACAAGTCCTTGCTCTTCTTACTCCTAAATAAAGAAGGTGTTGAGCGAGTCGGTGAACTCCTATCCATAACATTGTCGAATGCTATTTACCTCATTGTGGACAAGGTGTTGGCCAACTGACTTTGAAAAGTGCTAGATGGTCTCGTTATGCTGGCGCAAACGACATTGATTCTGGGGCGTCGGCTGTTGGAGGGGTGGTTAAGATGTTGGAGATGATTTTAGATTAAAAGTGAAGAGGGTTTGCTGGTTTCCTATTAAAAGTTGAGTTTTAGAAGGGTTATGACAACATGAATTGGAAGTTTAGGCGTAACTGGTGAGGAAGGATTTTCTAGACATTTGGATAGATTGGTTGAAGAGGTGCATTACCACTGCCCCTTTTTTGGTGCTTTTGAATGGGAAATAGAAAGGCAGGTTCTTTCAGCTCTGGGGGGTGAGGTAAGGTGTCCCCTGACCCCTTTTCTATTTGTTCTGGCGACGGACGCTTTAGCTGTCATGATAGGGTTGGAAGAGAAAGGAGGGTTCTTGAGGGGCTACTCTATTGCCAATTTTGCAATACACAGGTGACACCGTATTCTTCATAGAAGGGGGGAGGGTTGGTAGAGTGTAGGGCTGTCGGGGCAGTGCTTGACATCTTTGGCGATCTACGTTATAGAAGCATTTTCTTATCAGTTATCTTGGCTTATCACTGATGAGCGAGAGACTTAGGTAGAATGATTGGTTACCGGTGGTGGAGATGTTGGAGAAAAGTTAGCAGGTTGGAAAACTTTGTATCTTTCGAGAGGTGGAAGTCTGTCTTTGGTGAAGGTTGTTCTTTCAACCATTCGTGTTTTCTTTCTATCAACCTTTAGAACTGTGGATGTCCGTAAGAGGCTGGAGGAGCTAATGCGTCATTGGCCTAGCATTGGTGGGGTGGTCCGTGGTAACCACACCGGTCAAGGAGGGTGTACTCGAGGTGCTGCAAGTTGGAGATAGGAACTAGGCGTTGCTTGCGGTATGTGCGATGAGGATTTGGGGAGCTGGGAGTGATATGCTTTTTAGGCTGATCAGATCAATTTATGGTGTGACTTTGTACATGTGTGCTCATTTGGATCATGTGGAAAGGATCGAAATGAAAGAGTTCGTATTCACCGTAGTCATACTGCTATCTTATACAGGAGGAAATCTCTAAGGAGAAATTACATAAAGAGATGAAATAGGAAATTTCAAAATAACAATAAAGAGATATAAATATCTCAGCCCTCCTTTAAGTTAGAGCACATATATATATATCATATCATGCTCAACTTGGAACAACAATATACCAAGTCTGGTAATAGTAATATAGAACAGCTTCCCTACCAGCTCTCTGTGCTGCCTCTTATCTACTATGTGGAGTCATCATCATATAGCCTAGCATTGAGATCCATTAGAGTAGTAGCAGATCTACATCCTGTCATGCCCGTCTCAGATAGAAGATCAATGGCGCATTTCCATTGCGTCATCACCATACCTTGCGCATTTCTTGCAAATTCTAGCCCACGTTGCGCATTTCTTGCAAATTCTAGCCCACGAAGATCCTTGGTTATAATTTGTTGTCCAAGGAAATCCTTAGTTGCCTTAGTACGCTCGTCATCACTGCCTGTAACAATAATATCATCAACATAGATCAAAATAACAACAATATTTTTCAGTGTTCTCTTAGGAAAAAAGGAAGATTCATATACTATGTCTTCAAGAGACTAAATGGGTTGGAGAGAAAGAAAGGGAGACTGAGAAGTCATGCTTTAAACTTTGGTATTCAGGTAAAGATAAGGGTAGAAATGGTGTTGGAGTGGTTGTTCATAAGGATTTAAAGGATTGTGTGGTTGAGGTGAAAAGATTCGGGGATCGAATTATTTCCCTAAAATTAGTGTTTGAAGAAGAAATTCTGAATATCATCTTAGTTCATGCACCACAAATTGGTTTAGATGAAATGATTAAACAAGCTTTTTGGGAGGATTTGTATAAGAGTTTGCAAGGAATCCCACAAAGAGAGATGATTTGCATCGGTAGAGATCTTAATGGACATGTGGGAAAAGATGCTTCAGGGTATGCTAGTGTTCATGGAGGACATGGTTTTGGGGATAGAAATGAAGAGGGAAAAGCCATCCTGGACTTTGCAACGGCATATGATCTTTTCATAGCAAACACTCTCTTCAAGAAGAGGGAGGAACATTTAATTACTTATAAGAGTGGGCCAATTAGAACACAGACAGATTACTTTGCGTTGAGGAGAAGAGATCAGTTGTATTGTAAAGATTGCAAAGTAATCGCAGGAGAGAGTTTGACAACCCAACATCGTTTGTTAGTCTTGGATTTACAAATGAAAGGACTGGTAAAGAAAAGGATGGTTTCTAAGATGGGAGCAGTACTTCCATAAACTTTTCATTGGGGTAGGAAATAGAGAGATCATTTTGGTTGATCTAGCTTGTAGTGAAAGTTACTTGAATCGTACAAACTATAGACGAATGCAAAGAACGGAAGTAGAGGAGGTTTTGAAGGTTATGAGACTCGGGAAAGGTGTAGGACCGATTGACATCCCTGTACAAGTATCGAGAGTTTTAAGTGAGCGTGGTTTGACTTGGCTTACAAATTTATTCAATGTTATTTGGCGAAGCAAGAAGATGTCTGAAGATTGGAGGAGTATCGTGTTGCCTCTTTATAAGAGTAAAGGAGACATTCAAAATTGTTAGAATTATAGAGATATCAAGCTGATGAGTCACACTTCGAAAATGGAAAAGTGTGATTGAAAGAAGGTTGAGGCAGGTTTCCATCGTAAAAGAAAACCAATTCGTATTCATGCCAGGTCGCTCAACGATTGAAGCCATCCATTTGCCGAGGAGAATAATGGAGATTTATAGAGCTAAAAGGAAGAACTTCCATATGATCTTTATTGATTTGGAGAAGGCTTATGATTCTGTACCACGAGAGATATTGTGGAGACTGTTGGAGAGGAGACAAGTGCCTGTCCTATACATTAACCTTATAAAGGACATGTATGATAGGAGC
Source organism: Ottelia alismoides (assembly GCA_037367405.1). Classification (NCBI taxonomy): domain Eukaryota; kingdom Viridiplantae; phylum Streptophyta; class Magnoliopsida; order Alismatales; family Hydrocharitaceae; genus Ottelia; species Ottelia alismoides. Next base: position 574,775 of record JAZKJV010000113.1, read on the forward strand.
CCGTTTGTGAAGATTGCATATTTTGACATCAACATTGGTTTCCATCAAGGTTCTGCTTTGAGCCCATTTGTTTTTACTTTGATTATGGACGAGGTGACAAGTCACATTCAGGATGAGTTACCTTGGTGTATATTATTTGCTGATGATATTGTGTTAATTAACGAGACTAGAGATGGAGTAAATGAGAAGCTTGAGGTCTTGAGACATGAGTTGAAGACTAATGGATTTCATATAAGTAGGGCTAAGATGGAATATATGAAGTGCACCTTTGACGGAAGCAATGGTGAAGGAATCGAGGTGAAGATTAGTGCCGATAACTTTCAGAAGAGAGATTTCTTTAGATATCTGGGATCTATTCTGCAACATGATGGGGAAATTGATGGAGATGTTACTAATAGAATAAATGCTGGTTGGCTAAAATGGAGAGCAGCCTGTGCTATTCTTTGTGATAAGAAAATTCCTTTAAAAATTAAAGGAAAGTTTACAAAGCATCCGTGAGACTTGCTATGCTTTATGGATCTGAATGTTGGCCGGTGACCCGTAGACATGTGCAGAGAATGAATGTAGCAGAAATGAAAATGCTAAGGTGTATGTGTGGAAACACATGTAAAGATCGGATTCGGAATGATGCAATCAGAAAGAAAGTTGGTATAGCGAGAAAATCGCTTAAGATGGTTTGGACAATTGCAAAGAAGATCAGCTGATGCACCAGTTAGGAGATGCGAGTGTTAGGATGTTGAGCAAGCTAGGAAAGGGCGGGGACGGCCCAAGAAGTTTTGGAAAGAGACCATATGAAGGGATCTTAGTTTTGTGGATATAAGCCCGGGATTGACCCAGGATAGATCTGAATGGAGGCGAGGAATCCATGTAGCCGACCCTACTTAATTGTGGGAAAAGGCTTTGTTGTTGTTGTTGTTCTCTTAGGGAAAAGAGAATGATTTGCAGTAGATCTAACGAATCCCTGTTGTTCAATAAACTCCTAGAGCTTCTGTAACCAAGCCCTCAGACTTGCTAGGCCATATATGGCCTTGGGGAGTTTACACACCATACTGGACTCCCCCTCAGTAGCAAACCTTGGTGGCTGTTGCATATTAACTTCCTTCTGCAGATCCCCATACAAGAAGGCATTCTTAACATCTAATTCAAAAAGCGGCCAGTCCTGTACCACCACAACAATAATAAGAATCCGTACTGTAGTAGGACGCACGCCAGGAGAAAAGGCATCCTGATAATCCACCCCATAGGTTTGGATAGACCCACGAGCAATCAATGTGGCTTTGTATATGTCCATAGAACCATCTGCATGGTGTTTCACTGTAAACACCCATTTACTGCCAACAACAGAAGCACCTCGAGGAGCTGGGACGACACTCTACGTACCACGAGAAGGAGTATCATCTATGACATCCTCAGAAGTAGTATCATCTATGACATCCCGGTCCTCTAGCTGCACACTCAAATCACTAGTGCCATTAGTAGAACTCAAATACTTAGAACATACCTTGGGCGTAGTGGATGATGGAGGAGGCACGTGAGCATGAGGCCGGTGCTGGTAAACCTATAGAAAGAAAGTAGGTGTGGGAGAGATGGAGGAGGTGGTGGGGGTGACAATGAAGGAGAGGGTGGTGGTGTATAGTTTCCTGAAGTAGGTGAGACCAGCGGTAAAAGCATATAAACCTCTTCTCTACTTTTTGACAGAACGAGGTTGTCACCTGTAGGAGAGAAAGACATAGTGGACTCTAGGAAGGTGACTGATGAATCTGTGATTCATCACTCTAAAAGTTAGAAATAGAGCTTTGTCCCCATATAATTAGCTGCATTTCATCACTTATATTGCATAATTAGCATTCATGCATGTGCAAATAATATCTGTATTGTGGCATTCATATTTGCATTAAATAAGGAGCCAAATTCACTTGTAAATATTCACCTGTATATTAGCTAAATTCACTTATTTGTATCCATTTTATACTAATCCAATAAAATCAACTTTATAATGTATATATTGAAATCAACTTTATAAAATCAACTTGTAAATTGGTCCCATAGAACCCAAATCCAATCTTAAAACTATGAACATTAAAATGCACATCTCTCATATAGTGTCCGATTTAGGTCTACTCACTTTTAAAGTAGTATACATTTAAAGACCTTCAGAACAAGACTAATAAAAATCAGAGATCATATGTGAAACTTGGGTTTTGGACTTCTATTGTATATTATACATATTGACCAAAATACCCTTTATGTTATCTTTTTATTTTCTGAATTATTAAAAATCCAAAAAAATAGATTAAATTATAAATATTCCTTTGATATTTTCTTTAACTTTATTTTGATTTTTCTCTTATTTAAAAACGAAAAAATGTAAAATATAAAAATGCGGTATTTTATACCTATAAGATACCACCCAAAAATACTCTTTGTACACATGACTTATTTAGATTTTCAGTCCTTCGTAAAAGTTGTATATCTCGTCGAGACGAGCGACTTTTATGTTGACCACTTTTTGATTTGACCCATCCTGTTATTTCTTTTTAAATTTTAATTACATTTTATTTATGATTTTTTTGGGAGCGGCACGTGGCTGCTTCTGGAGCCGCCACGTTTCGCCCATTATTATTAATTATTTGTATTTATTTTAGTTTTTTAATTAATTTTATTTATTAATTTTATTTATTTAAATAATTAAAAATAACACGCCACATGGCTGCTCCCGGGAGCGCCACGTGGCGCCTTCTCCATCCAGCCTCGTCACATGCAATGCACGTAATGGCCCCACCTCCCCTTCCTCTCGTACGCTCGTCTTCCTCGGGCGGAGCGCATCCACCGCGCCCCCGCACCTTGCGCGATGGTCCACCTCACGCCAGACCCGCTCCCTCTCCCTCATCCATATGTTCTGCCACTTCCCATCCCTCGCGTGAAACCCACGTCACCTCCTCCTTTCTCGGTCAAGCTGCAAGTGCAATCACCGTCCGCAACTCACTCCCCTCTCTCTCTCTCTCGTTCTTTCACGACCACCCACGTCCACAACCACCCTTGCTTCGCGCGGCGGCTCCGTATCCTATGCCGTCTCGCATACTCGCCTACGACCCGATCCTCCAACTGCAATTAAAAACCCAATCTCCGCCACCTGATTGCATCATCCGCCATTACGAGAGCATCAAGTTCCAGCCCCCTAATACTCCAGGTGACAACTGGAGGCGTTCCTACGTTGAGCGACGACGACCGTATCCCACGCGACAGCGAGATCCGAGGAGGAAACCATCTCCTTGTAGCGGCAACTGTACAAGCTTGCCGCCCAAGCTTTAGAGCTACTTCGCCACAACTCTTTAAGGCGATGACAGGAACGAGCTCCGCCGAGCTGGCTCGACTCCGGTGAACATCTCAAGTAATATTTTTTGTGTATTTCTTTTCTTCTCTGCTACTGTAGGCCTTCCCCCAACGGCCAACTCCTTCGTACGCCTTCCCCCAACGACCAACACCTTCTTCGCTCTGCTTGATCCCCGGATCCCAGTGTTCACTTTTTGTCAACCAACAAAATCACCCCACTTTCGATACTCCTCTTCGCTTCCTTTCTTCTCTAACACCACCTCTCATCTCCGGCTAAGTTTGTGGTCGGAGCAAACAAGCCCTTCCTCCGCCGTGCACAGGGACCCAATTTCGCTCACCAATTCCTCTAGCATCATGTTTGAGCAATCATGCTCGAGCATTGACCACTTGCTTAGTCCTTGCAAAGGATTGTGCACTGCAACATCCCCTTCAACCATCACAGCTCTCGATCCTCGAAGAAGCACTCCTCCGTCTTGTGTAGCTCCTCAAGCAGCTGTTTCCGTCCAGCACTGCCACATCGTAGCCGTGCAGTCCACCCATCGCCGACCACTCCTTCGGATGCGACATCACCATCCCCCCTCCCACACCACCTTCGTCACTGACCACCACACCCGCCATCGCGACCGTTCGCCTCTGCTGCTAGGCCCAACCATGCCACTGTGCTCGCCCCTAGTCATGTCCCTCTAGCCGCGTTGCACCACCTCGTGCAGCTGTACGTGCACAAGAACCCTTCGCTCTGCCTATGCTATCCCGCTTGTCACACCTTGCTCCCCCACCGTTCGTGCAGCAGGCTGCCCCCACGCGCGGCTGTGCGCCCTTCGAATCGTCCCACCTCCTGCGCAGACTTTTCATGCGTCTCCAGCCACCGCCGCGTAGGAACCACACTGTCGCACTCTCTCATCTTGCGACCTGCGCCCCTCCTGTCGCGCTCGTTGCATGCGTGCTCTGCACCAACCATCACGGAGAAGAAGGATCCGTGAGCAGGGGCGGAACTAGTATATAATTTGGGGGGTGGCAGGGCCCCTCCTTATTTATCACATTTCACTTAGACTTATATAAATATGTTAATTTTTGATATGACCCCTGCTAGACGCTTAAATATATATAAAATATTTCAAATACTATCGCAGAGCATTTGGTGGCTTATTGAAAAATTCTTGTGTTTTTTAATAAATGAACCCGGGTTCGATTCCTATTGGTGCACTTTTTGTTTAAAAAATTATATCTACACACTCTCGCCATCCTTTCTTTTGTTTAAAAAATTAATTCCATCTTTTCTTTGTTAGAAAATTTATTTCTACTCACTTTTAATATTTTAATGTTATAAGAATAGTTTGATATAAATTGAGATTAAGGCTCATTTATCTCTCTTTTTTTTCTAATTCTCTTTGTATTGAAATAAATTTTGTTGTTTCCTTCCAAATATGAAATTAACTAAAACTATTAAAAAATCACTTGTTGAAAAAAAGCTTATATCTTATTGAACAATTCGAATAACATTGAAATGGTAAGTTTTTCAAATTCTAAAAATTACATTTGAATTTGTTAAATCTACTTAAAAAATATCATTTGAAAATATATTTTTTTACTTATACATGATAGGTATATACTTGCCCCCCTTATATAAAATTCCTGGTTCCGCCCCTGTCCGTGAGGCGTCAATTATTTTTGGTAAATTATATGGGGCCCCTCCGTATGTCCCTAATCACAAAGGATAGCCCCGCCAGTAAAGGCACGTGTAGCGTAAGTGCCTAGTGGAAAAATTGCATCGAAGCCTCTTGCAGATTAGACAATTGCAAGTCAAACCCCTCCTGCTGGAGGTCGAGTGAGTTGCACGTGCGTGGAGGACAAATTTCAAGAAAGCTCCCAGTGTCTAGGTAAACGTATTCGAGTCCTTGTCGGCAGTTTTTTTAGCAATTTTATTTTTCTGAAATTTGTGTATAGACCCTTGCATTATCATGTTAATTTACACATTAATTTAGTACTATTTCTTTATTCTGAAAATTGCATCTTGTAGAACACTTTATGCTTTATCATGATGAATATTTGTTTGTTTTTTTTAGAGCTAAGGGTTATTTATTATAATTATTTTTGTAGAAAATTGTATAGTTTCCCCACTAGTCATTAGTTCAATAGTAAATTCTCCCTTGCTCTAAAAATTGCGAAAAATTCGTAGTAGGTAGAGTTTGAGTAGTTGTACTTTGTACCCAAAAGTCATCTTATTTGCAGGCATATCTCGGTTGCAATAAATTAATTGGTGTTTTGCTTGATTGATTTTTAGTAAGTAAGAAATTAATTTTTTTGAGGTCTAGTAATTTTCCTGGATTCACCTCACATAGAAGTATCAGGATAATTTTAGTCTCTGAAAATAATTTTATTTTGTATTTATTGAAATTAATTTTGCGTAAATCATGCTGCATTAATATTTAATTTGTAATAGTTCACATAGAGTCAGAAAATTCCAAAAAAATTGCAGTAGCTTAATTTCATCATTATTCATCTTTTGGCTAAGTTTTAAGATTTTTGGATGTGATTTGATCGAAATTTATGTTTTAGCCCTCGAACTGGCTCGAAATTGCATTTGCATTTATCACTTGCATTTAAAAATATCAAAAATATTCCTCTCTGAAAGCCTAATATCTTGATCAACTTTAAATAAAATAAGGAAAAAGTTGCCTCCCTAAGTTCGACCTCGGGATTTCCCAAGTAAAAAAAAAGAAATTGCTGCTTGCTATTAATTGATATATTAATTAAGTGGTTTTTGATTGATCCGAATTTATCCGACTACAACGCATTTAATTCGACATGTTAAAAGTGTAAATTTACGATTTGTCAAATGGCATTGTTGCTTGGTCGACATGACCTAGGTTAAGTTTTAGAAAATATAGATGTTAGGTTTTCCATCCCCGGGTAGTCTGCTTTCTGGTTTCTCTTGTAAATAACTAACTGTTTATTTTCAGTATTTGTTTTTCTGTGTCGTTTTCTTTGATCATTGTTTATTTTGTGCGAGGAACACGAGACGTCAAAGGTGATTCATCTGGCGAGCCAAAGAAACCACATTGAATTGAGCTGAGTGGCTGAGATAGAACTTGTAAAAAGTCTGCTTTTAAAGGGGTTCCGTTTGGATTCTCTGGCGTGTAACTGAATAATGAAAAGACTCTCTATGTTGTGTGGTTGCTTGATGTAGGATAGAACTTGCTCTCGCAGCTCTTAGAGCTTCGTTATTCTGTTTGTGCTCGTAATATTTAGGATCACGCTTCACCATTAAAAGAAGCACTTAGACTGTAGAACTTAGCTAAATTTAACTTTGCTCTTCACTCGCTAATAGAATTGCATGTCTAGGAGTGACTTTTCATCGCTTGCATTCATTTAGTGTAAATAATTTCAATTCTGTTTTCTATCCCGCATGTAAAGTGCGAGGATCACTGTAAGTCTTCTGAATTTGGCATACATCATCGTTTTATTGTGCATTGGCTTTTCTCGACTACCTTCTCCTTGTTTTTACAACTTAGCATTAAAGGAAATTGGGATTGGACGATTAGCGTGCCTTGTATGTTGGACTAATGAAGTGGTCATCTAACTTAAAATTGGGATTGCTAAACAAATTGACCAAAAAAATCAATATAAAATTGGAAATTCTGTTTGCGGGAGAATAACCTCGACCTTGATTTCAAGTTGAGTGTGGGTACAGAGTGTGTGCACACAACCTAAGATGGAGCTCAAATCCCCGTCTTTCATATCAACGTACCCCGCTCATAGTAAATAACATGTTTAACTACTTGAAATTCAACTGACGGGCACCAAGTAGCCTGTGCTTGCTTCGGCAAGTAGATAGGGGTGAAGTAGCGGTGCGACGCGACAAGTTGCTTAGTAACCCTCCAGTGTAAAGTGACAAGCCTTGTCAGCCTCCGCGTACTTCGGTAGGTAGATAAGGGTAGGTACTTGAACTTCATCGGTATTAATCGAGTAAGCTGGTGATAGGAGCGAAGAGAGGTAGGGCGTTGGTATCTTAGACGATAGGTTAAACATGGGAGACACATCCGGCATCGAGCCAACTTCCCTTTAGGCATTACATAATCCTTGCTATTTGCTTGAATATCACACTTGAAATTAACCAGATTAATCTGTGGCTTTGAGTCCTTCACCGTGTTGAGTGTGAACTCAGAGTTTGCTCTTGCGTTTGTTTTTATTTCTGTCCGTGTGCATAATCTCGTGGAATTGCACGTTTTTTACCTCGATCTGCTTACATTCATCCTTTCCTCTTCAAGATGTCAGGATATTGGTCTCCATACCCTTCCATCTTGCGTTGACTATCCTTATTCTCGAGAGCTTGATGGAATTATTGAACCATACGAAGAGCAAGCCACTACTGAGGCAGATGACTGGCAGAATTACTTGGTGGATTGGACAAACCGAATGGAGAGGCATGCACCTAATGATCTTCCTGACTTGATGGACCCTAGTATTCAAGCCTGCATTGACCAGCCTTCATATCACACTTTCGGAGAGACTATACATTCACAGGATTGGACTCATGGATTCTATGTAGGAACGCTCTTTATTGACTCTATCATATGAGGCTCCGTCCAATATCTGCCATTCAGATGGTCCATACTCGACCCAACATTACATGTTGGAGTCTAGGTATGTTGAGTATGAGACCCCAATATATCAACAGTATCCTCCAATTGAGCAGAACTCTCCCATAATTCGTCTTGAGAATTTTGTACAGGATGACATCTCTAGACTTATTGAGAAGAACGAATCATTTGTTAACAAGTTGAGAGATGTCACTCAAATATTGCACTCAATTTCTGCCAGCCTCGATATGAATGTGGAAAAGAAAGTAAGTAGATTTGATGTTGAAAATCGAGCGAGCATTAGGGATCAAACACATTTTGTACAGCTGAAGTCTATTCTACTTTCCTCTTCTACTAACCACATGCCTTCCAATCCAGAGTCTGACCATTTGTCCATCAACAACTCCAAAATAATTAAAAATCCCAAAAGGATCAAAAAAATTGAAAAACCAGAAAATCTTGTAAAAATAGAAAATGAAAAATACCTAAAAAATTGGATCCTACCCTAAGGGAAGCACTCAACGAGGAATTGATTTTTAAAATTCCCTTAAAAGGCCATAGTTCACTTCCCCAACCTCAAATGATTTGTGTGAAGTAAAGTGATGCCTAAGAGGTCGAGCAATAAGAGGATAAGGACTAAGAGGCATATAGTGTCTATGGCACCTCCTTACTGATGGGGAGAAAGACCAAGAGCCGCAGAGTAAAGCGGTTGCCTAAGGTTGAATGTGAAATCAAAGATATTACCTTTACCCATGCAAGAATCGATGATGGCTCACCGATAAATATCCTCCCGACCTCCGTGATTGACAAACTCAAACTCGGTCCAATCAGATAGTCGAGAGAGATCATTCAACTGGCTGATCGATGTATCAAACGGTCGAGAGGAAGCATTTCAGTCATCATTACTTTTCAAGGTGCTCTGCTCTAGGTAGACTTCACAATCATTGGCATTGAGCACCACAGAGAGATTATCCAGTCTCCTATTATTCTCGGGAAGTCGTTCTTAGCCTCAGTTAAGGCAACTATAGATTCCGAGACCCGGGAGTTCGATTTTACAGCATTGGGAGCGCTCGGACCTCACCCATTCTTTGATACACTTTACTCTAAGGTGACCCGCATATCCACAGACAATTGCTACCACCGAGAGATAGATGAGTCCCGTCTCTCTACTACACCTGAGATACCTACTCTTCGGACGACCGTTGGTTCAGAGACTTCCCACATCTTCCAGTTCACCAACTGCTTACACCACCATCGCGACAACTTCTAAAGAGGATTTAAAACCCGAAGCTGTTATTGAGTCGGACATGAGTTTTGTTGATTGCAATAACCATTTTCATGACCCGACATCTTTGGCGACTCATGCAAAGCCAACTGAGATCACTGGCACCATCTCGAGATGGGCGCTGACCCTTCAGGAGTATTATAATCTATGTGGTGACTCGTTTGATGAGAAACCCATGGTCAACACCACACTACTTCCGGACCTTCAAAGAAGGCAATCGAGACTAAATTGACTCCACACAGAAACACAGTTGCTCCCTCCTCTGGCAGGTTATTTAGTGAGAGGAAGTCGAAAAATGATTCCTCGTGGAGTTCCGCCGAACCCCTTAAAGCGCATCGCTCTCCACTTCCGTTCAATGATCCAGGTTCTAGAAAACCGACTAAGAAAATTTCCTTCGACATACCAGAAAAGGAATTTTCGGACGATTCGTCATCAGGTCCGGATGAGATGATTTATATGAGTGAGCTCAGTTCAACTGTTCTTAAGCCGTATCTAAGCAAGCATCCACGTGTCGACTCTCGTTAGACGATCCCTTCACCTCACTATTATTCATCTGAGGATGATTCCGACGACAACACACTTGTATATTCCTCACCTCCTCGTTCACGCATGAAGGTTCGTTATAAACCTTCTTGACCTATGTATATTCTCCAGATCTTATCGGTTCTCATACTCATTTCTGTCCTATACTTAGGCTGTACTTAGGCTGATCAGAGCCTAAGTATAGGGGGGGGGACCGATGCTTGTGCTGTGTGTACTCATCCATTTCTTCTCTTAACCTCGCCCACCCATAGCTCGTACTTTTGCGTATTTTTGTTTATATTATGCAATAATTATGGGATGGATAAAAATTAAAAAAAAACTTTTTTGTAAATTTTTTTATACTAGTATGTATATTGTATAATCTATATAATACTTGTATAAAAAGTTGTAAAATTCTTGTAAATAATATTCTTGTAAAAAATGTTGTATACCAGAAAATTAAAAAAAATGAAAATAAAGGTTTCTTATCTAGGGATGCAAATGGACAGATACATATACATATATATATGTATTACCGAATCCTTATTCGTTTTTAAATACGAATACGGATAGGGATACATATACTGATGGAGATTAAAACTATCTTATCATATTCTTAGAAAACGGATACGGATGTAAAATGGATACTGATCGCATACGAGTAATGTTATAAATATTCTATAAAATCGAATTAAATATATACAATTTGAATGGAAAACACATGATATGAATTTACTAAATGTGTTTGTATCATAAAAATTATACAAATGTGGTAAAAGATGGCATATAATTATGTTATACATGCTTAAAAATAAATCTATGACTATACTTATATATGAAAACGGATATACGGATACAGATACAGATGTTTGCGGATATCAAAATGATATCCATACCCGAATCCATTTTAAAGTGGATATGGATGCGGATGTCGAAATTGGTATAAAACGGATACGATGACGGATCGGATACGGATATATCCGTAACCGTTTGCATCCCTATTCTTATCTACTCTTGCATATTATCCTTGCATTAAAAAAAGGGGTCTTGCATGTCATTCATCCATATGGCATGTCATCTTCATATTTGGCATATGCGAAGTGAAAAGTTAGTGGGTTCTGAACCAAGTTATGAACAGATGTCGAGGATGGATTTGATTTGACCTTAATCTACCTAATTTCAGTGGAACCATATTGGAACTGGGGTTAAGATTTTTTAAGGTCGAGTGACTTAATTCTTTGAGTTCGCAAGTCTACGTTCACTTGTCATCTTGATTGGTCTAAGTAGAATATCTTGTACATACGCATGATTTTTTTAGACAGTATCCTAACCTGAACAAGCACCATGCACGAAGCTCGGTGGTAAGGAGGTAGAATCCTTTGGCATGGAGTAGCTTACGGATGGAAACGTCCGTCCTCTTATAGGGAGGGTAGTGCATCTCAACCTAGTCTGGTGGTGTTGATGTCTAAGGATGGGATGCCGTGGGTTATAATAAAGCTTCAAAAGAGGGATAGTCTACTGGCTCTAGGAGAAAAACTCCTTATGTATATGTTGCACCTTGTATATATGTCAAAAAAATGAAAAGAAAAAAAAAGAAAAAATTGCAGATTCTCCAAAAGTGGGCAGGCTTGATTGAAAAGTAAAATGCCTGCCACTCGTGGAAGGAAATATCGCGATATATGGACGATATTTCGCCGATATATCGATATCGACATGAGACCAATATGGGCACCGATATGGTGATATATCCCGATTTCTAGGCATTTTCTTCCTAAAGGCTCGTCGATATGGGTGATATTTCGGCGATATATCGTCGATATATTGTTGAAATATCATATCTGTATGGTATCAATATCTATACGGCCTTCCATGCCTGCCAGAGTGTATATAATTATAGAAAAATAAGAAGAGCTTGCAACTAGATGACTTGGCTATACTGGTCAAGCATCCTAGGATAGGTAGCTACACTAGCTACCGTCCATTCTTCTCTCCACCCCCTCTTCTTGAGTCGGTTGCACTCGAACTTAGAAGGGAATACCCCGCTTCTCGAGGAAAGAATTACTTGAATTAGAGTTACCTTGTTAGAGGAGGCTGTTTCTTTACCATTTCTGATGTGTAGAGCTATATTTCACTTACATCGTACAAGTAAGATTCATGTTCATCAGAATTTGCCTATGAGGATCTGTTCTGAGCTGACTACTGAGGCGTCTTGAATAGAAGACTTGTGAAACGTAAAGGCTGTTAGGTCTTAAATTCAATTCCTAATAAGGTTCCGCCATATTATTAATGCAAAGGTCGAGTCAAGCTTCATTTTTACCTTTTGTTCATGATCTTGGTATGGAAACCCAAATCATTTCACTTTTGCATTTCTTTTTAGCTTGGGGGCGAGCAAGGTTTAAGTATAGGGGGTTGATGAATATGTCATTCATCATTCTAAAAGTTGAAAATAAAGGTTTGTTCCCGAGTAATTAGCTGCATTTCATCACTTGTATTGCATAATTAGCATTAATTTATGTGTAAATAATATTTGCATTTTAGTATTCGTATTTGCATTAAATAAGGAGCCAAATTCACTTGTAAATATTCACCTGTATATTATCTAAATTCACTTATTTGTATCCATTTTATACCAAATCCACTAAATCAACTTTATAGTGTATATATTTCTAACATTAATAAAAGAAAAATATCAAAAAAATACTAATTTGTAGGATTGTCTAATAAAACCTAAATTCAAGTCAAGGTTTCAGAAAGCGGTAGTCGGTACTCGATCGGCGGGGTCACTAACTAAGGATTAGTCGGCAGTCGGGCGACGAATCGGATTTAGTCGGTCATTAGTCAGTTTCGAAATTTTTAATTATTTTAAATATATAAATCATTTTTATACATAGATTTGTACATTTTCTATACTTTCATAATGAAATAAAAGAAGTAATTGACATTAAATATAACATTATTGCATATTAGAATAAGTTTGCTTATGCATTAACATAGTTTTGTATATTTTCTATACTTACATAATGAAACAAAAGAAGTAAATGACTTTAAATATAACATTAAGTATATTTAGAATAGGTTTGCTTTAAAAAAAGCAAAAAACAAAAAAGTATAAAAAGCTTGTTGTAAAAGTCGACCGAGTAGTCGTCCGACTAGGCCGACTAGTCGGGTTGACCGACTAATGGCCGACTAGGCCCAATCAAGTCGGCTACCCCCCCGACTCGACTAGTCGGCCGATCTTTGCAAGCTTGATTCAAGTTCAAAACTATGAACCTTAAAATGAACACATCTCTCTCAAACAATGTCCGATTTAGGTCCACTCATTCGAAGACCTTCAAAACAAGACTAATTTCATAAAAAATTCATGAACGTAGAGAACGTTCTGAAGTCGCATTGCAGGAGTTAGCTGTACCTCCCCCTAACCAGTAATGGGAGTGTGTGTCCCATCTGCTATTACAACTGATCTACATGACTGAGTTGGGATATAAGTACTAAACCGCCCTCTGTCGTCACAGAGATGTCGGGAAGCTCCTGAATCCATAATCCACCCCGATAAATCTTCCATATAACAACTAGTAAAAGCTTGTGCTATACCTGATATGGACATAGAAGCTGAGACTGGTATCTCTGATAATCCTGACAGAGAGCTTATTGACCCAAGAGAAGGCATAATCTCCCTGAACCACGTTACTTGTTCATCAAATCTTTGATCAGATGTAGTTGAAGAACTACCACCTTGCTGTATCTATTCTGCCACACGTGTTGAAGCTGGAAACCCATGCTTAGAATAATATGTTTCTCAAAATGATCAGGCTTGTGGAAATAAGTACAATGTTGACGAGGGGGTCGACAACCCCCTCCCTTGCCTCGGCCACCTTGACCACGAAACTGTTTAGGGCTTTCCCTACCACGAGATGCTGCCATCGTTGAAGATGTCTGTGACAATTGAATACCACTAGAAGATATGGAGAACCTACTCAACCTGCGATATGCCTCCTCCATTAGATGTATAGTGGCATCATAAGAATCTGTGCTCTAACAACATCATTCTCAGAATCAAGTGCCGCTAGAAAAACTCTAGTCATCACCGAATCCCTATATGCCTTGAGCTGCTATAGTGTTGCAATCAAGTGAATGTAACCATGTAACTTCTCAAACCTACCCCTTAGAGAAGTGTAAAAGGGTATGGAGAGGACAACCATTCCGCTTCAACGTGAAGATGTCTTGCTGAAGTTATAGAATCTTGACTTGTTCTTCGTTGGAAACTATGTAGCGACGAGAATGTCCCACATAGCCTTCCCATAGGCTGACTCAATATATCATTGACCATCTCCATGGACACCCTTCCAGAAAGCCCCACACGTACATTAGCGTCGTCTGCCACCCATAAGGCCTTAACCGCAGTCTTGTCACCATGCTCCTCCTGTGTAAGGATATGCTTCTTGCCATTTCATTGCATTAAACTCATGAACTGCATGACCCATAATTCATAGTTCGTTCCATCCATCTTCACGATGGGTGCTGGACCTTTGAAGGCACCCAAGGATGGAACATCTGCTTTGTTGTCTGACATGATGATAACTATCTTCAAGACTGGGGTTGCAAACTAGAATAACTATGTCTACATAAACATATAGTAAGACAGTTGTGGGTGTACACTCATACGACAACCTCTCCCATCAACAAAAAGCTTCTTTAGGTACATAGGATGGTTTTAGAGGTTCAAAAACTTCACCCTAGGAGCCAAATCAGACCTATTGGTACCCACAAGAATGGAGGTGCTGCAACCCTTCCGGAACCAGGCTGTCAGCGACGATGGCGGCACCCCTTGTGCTTGCGGGCGGCGACTGGTTGCCGCTGTGCACGGATGTCGGCGGCAGCCGTCGCACGAGGATGCGCTAGGGATTTGGTGGGTATGGAACTAGGGCACTGGCTCCGGTCTAAGACCGTCGCTCTGATACCATGTGGAAAGGATTGAAATACAAGAGATGGTATTCATCGTAGCCCTAGGCTATCTTTTATAGGGTAAAAGCTTAAAGGGAAAATTACAAAAAGAAACAAAAGAAATTGAAAATTACAAAATAACAATACAGAGATATAAATATCTCAACAGATAGTGTGTCTTCACCAACTACTTTCTAGAGTGGGGGTTGTTCACTCATGCTAGGCTTGAGTGACTCTTTGAGACCGCTTCTACTTGATGGCGAAGGTTTTCATTTTTTGACAGATGACTAGTCTGAGGAGGGGGCTTTGTGTGACTTGTACCTCTGACTTTTCGCTTTAGCAACAAACAAGGATTCTCATGTTGCGGATATGTGGTCCCATGGTTCTTAGAATCCTAGATTTGTGACAGAGCTGTCTGATCGAAGAGATGATTTTATTTGTCTTTTTAGCAGATTGACAGGACTTGAGGTGTCGTCGGAAGGGAGAGATTCATAGTGCTCGAGGGATGGGTGTTTCACTGTCAGGATGGCTTACAAGGTGTTATCTCCCCATCTTCATGGGATGGACTCGGAGATCTCTCAGGACTGTGCAAGGATTTAAAGATAGAGGATTCACTTTAGGGTGAGGGTGTTCTTCTGGCTTTTAAGAAGAGAGTAAATCTTGACAGTTGCAAGGCGAGCTGGACTGTTTCTGGGCATGGAGGAGGTATGTCGAAGGTGTGGTGAGTCGACAGAGATATTGATCCTTTTTCTGCAAATGGTCTTGGTTCAATAGGCTTGTGGTGAAATGCGAATACTCCGGACATCCAATGGAGTGATATGAATTCTTTTTGGGTTTCATTGAATAGGAATTGGTTTGAGTCAGAAGAATGGAGAATGACAGTCTGTGAACTTGTCTGGGCGTTGTAGCTAGCTAGAATTGTTGTTGTTTTTGAAGGGTAGACTTTATTTCGAAAATGCTCTTGGGCATGCCAGAGCTCTTTTTGAAACATGATGGATGCAATTATCTTTTTTATTTATTTATAATATATTTTTTGGATTGACCTCTAAGGGAGATCCATCCCACCGTTTTCCTACAAAAAAATGTATGATACATCTCAATATATCCTAATATATATCCATTTTTAGACCTTCCTGAACATTATTGATATTGTTATTTCAAACCTTGCTAAAAATCATTAGCTTGTCTCATGAGGAAGCCCATCGTCCTTTTGGACTCGGTTTCTTACATCTAGAAGCTTCTTGTAACCACTTAATCCTCTTTACCATAGGCTTAGTGTACGTATTATCATTACATAGATGTAAATTGTTCCCTTCTTGTGCCTTCATGTGGCACAACAACGTCTTAAGTCAGGCAAATCTAATGTTAGTCGACGATCATGTGTTTCAAGTAATTTATTTTGGCATTCAATGTTTCAGGGCTATCGTGGACCGTCTTTGTTTGGTTTCGGGATATTTACACCCATGACCCTGAGTAATTTCGTAATTACCCCAAGAACCTTGTGTTATCGCGAATTACACCCAAAACCCCAAATAATGTTTATCCCTTTCATGACATAACCTTATGTCAACTTCCATCTGTTTATGCTGTTAACTTTGACAGATTCCATCTGTTTTAGACAGTTCTTCACCTCGAACAAATTCACATTCCCAAAAAATGCCCCATCTTCCTCAACTTAGGTGACCAGAGCACCCCCTTTCCGACGTCTTCCTCTTTGATGTCAGCAACCTAAGACCCCCTCCTCCTGATGATTCCCGGAATCCATTCTCATGCCTGGAGGATGGAGGGAGACGACCGAGGGGGTGGAAGGGGTTGGTGGTAGTGGGGACAAAGGGGATGCAAGAGGGGATATTGGGGCGGTTGCAGTGGGGGTTGGAAGGGTGGCGGTGGGGGTAGAGGCCGCTAGAGGCGGGGGACAGAGGTGGTCGAAAGGAGGCATCGGTGGTGGTGGACGTTGCTGGAGGTAGGGTCGGAGGAGATGGACGAGAGCGCTGGAAGGGGGCGACTGTGGTGGTGGGGGAGGGTGCGACGACGGAGGTGGAAGGGTGTGTCGGTTGGGGTGGAGGTCGTTGGAGGTGGGGGGCGGAGGGGGGTCGAAAAGGGGTTGCGGTGGTGGTGGAGGTCGTTAGAGGCGGGAGGAGAGGCGACAGACGAGGGGACTAGAAGGGGGGCGGCCATGGGGGTGGGGATGGTGCGGTTGCGGAGGTGGAAGGGGTATCGGTTGGGATAGAGGTCATTGGAGGCAGGGGTGCAGAGGGGGGGGGAGTGGGGCGGTGGTGGGGATCGAGGTCATTGGAGGGGGCAGGAGATGGATGATGGGGCTGGAAGGGGGCGATGGTGGGGGAGGTTGCGAAGGTCGAGGTGTTGGAGCGGATGGCGACAGAGTTGCAAACGGAGAGGAGGTAGACGGAGCGTCGTCGGAGTGTTGGGGATGCTGTTGTTGTGGGATTAGAGGAGGGGGAGGAGAGGGGGAGGAGAGGAAGAAGAAAGGGGTGTGGGTAGTATTGGGTTATTTCTTACTAAAAAATTAAAAAATAAAAGAGTAAATAGCAACCCTTAGATGTGGCGTAGTTATATTAACTCATATGAGTTGTTGAGTTAACATACTTGAAGAGCAAGTAAGTATGAGACAGAGTGAGTATTTAAATGAGAGAACTTGGAGAGTTTGTTAAGAATGCGAAGCTGTACGAAGATTGCAAAAACATGTGAAGAAATGTAAATTCTTTTGAAATTTTGGTAGAGTTTTCTATTATATCAGATGATATTTCAATGAAATTTTGGGTAGTATTTTCCGTTATATCAGGTGATATTTCCTACAAAAAATTTGCGGAATGTCCTTTTATAAAAGTGAGATTCAAAAGAAAAGAGCAACAAAGTTTTAGAAAGAATAAAACGGAAAGAGTGAATGATGAGGAACCGATTCACGCCGCGTCATGGGTAGGTGAAGTACGAGCTTGCAAAAGTTGATAGTTGGGATTCATTTGGTTTGGTCATTAATGAAGGATTTATTGACAGTTGGATGACTAACTAGTTTTTCTCAAACTTTAGTCTATTTTTTACTTTTTACATGGAGTTATACATTTTCTATACTATCATAATGAAATAAATAAAACATTTGGATTCCAATCAAGTATTAAGTATCTTAGATGATGTTTGCTTTTGAAAAAAGAAAAAAATTAAACAAGAACCGTCGATGCAAAAATTGTCTGACTATTAATCGAGTGTCAATAGTCAGTTGGCCTCCTCGTTGGTAGGTCACTAGTTGGATCAACTAGTTTGGCTATTCAGTTTATTTTTGCCACTATAGTGAAGCATATGAAGAGTCATATGTTCCCGTTGGTAGGGCCGCTACTCAGGTTTCTACTTCCCATAATAATAACACTACTATTAGAATATAGTGAGGAGGAATCGATATCCCTAATATCATAGTTGAGTGAATCACGTGAAGGATCACATGTTTGCTAATGACAGAGCTGCTCTAATCTAAGCATGACTATCGTTACGTTTCTTCCTTATATATAGTAATATAGAGGAGAGAAATTTGAAAAGCTTGCTCAAGTTAGATCTACTTATCTATTTACCCGAAGCTTGCACAGATAGGCTCACACCTTTCTCATTGTCTTCTTTTTGTTGACAACGTTTCATTTTTGCTTCTTCACTGCCTCCCTCTCTCTCAACCCCTTAACCCTTGCTTTGGTGTAGATGAGTAAATAACGAAGGATTAAGAGGTACCTATTGGCCTATGTGATGTCCCATTCATTGCCTAGTCATCATATCAATCAAATCACGCATTGCTTGTTGTGCCGGATAATGACATGACATCTCAATCAAACCTTGTTGTTGCAAAAACCATGTGTTATCTAGCACATGGTTTTGTCCTTGTCTATTTCGAATCCTATGGTTTTGCTAATGTCGCTTGCTAATCGTGATAAATTAGTGCTATTCGTGATTAATTATCCTTAATCGTTGCTAATGTTCCCTCATTATGCTTATTAAATTTAATCGCTTTTAGTTTCTTTAATCGTGGTTAATTGAATCCTAATAACGATGATCCAGGATTAATGATGGGCTTAAGTTTTCATATTTTAAAAATTCATAACAATTCGTACCAGCCTTTGACATAGAACAAGCTCTGTTGTATTCATCTCGTCGAGTCGAGTTCGATGACAATATGCATGATGAGATATGGAGAAGTTGAATTTAAGACCTTACAACCGTGATCTACAAGATGTTGTCTTTATCTAATCACCTTCCGATTTTGAGGCTCATGATGAGTGTCAGAAATTATGCTTACTAAATAAAGCCATTTATGTACCCACTTAAATGGTCTGGTGGTAGTGCAATGTGCCTACCGCTCAAAAGACCATGGTTCAAATCTCCCCTTGTGGGGGTTATGTCAGATAGTCGACAACCATCGTAAAAAATAGTCGAATCTTATAACATGGATTTGAGTAAGAATCTATGTAGCCGACCCTACTTATAGTGGGAGAAGGATTTGCCATTTTTAAATAAAGCCATCTATAGGCTTAAACGGAGCCCTCGAGCAGGTTTGACAAACTGCCAAAGGTCTCAGGTAGTATGAGCCTTTCTTGGCCATCATCTAATTATTCTTTATTTGTGTGAAAGAAAATAAAGTGAATTGTAACATTGCTAGTTTGTGTATGATATCATTATTGTAGGACATGACTCTGAATGCATAACAAAAGTAAGGGAACAACTAGTCGATCATTCACGACCAAGGTTCTAGGTATCTTGAAATAGTTTTGTTTGGATTGAAATTGCCCGCTCCAGGTTAGATCTAGCCGTGCCCCTAAGTATGCCATTGACTTACTACATGAGACTATGATGTTGGGATCCAAACCATCACATATATCTATGGATCCCTAAGGACACATCTATGAAGCGATAGAGATTAGAGAGAGAGTCCTCTGTATATGGCTAGTCTGAAAGCTACTATATATATCACACGACCAAATATAGTGTTTACAGTTGGCAATCTGAATCACTTCATAGACTCTTCTTAGATGCGTGCATGATGATCATGAGATATATTTAGACCTCTATGGGAAAAGACCTTGTATTCACAAAAGACCTTACCTTTAACTTAATAACCTATTCTTATTCAAATTATGGAAATTGTATGCTGGATAGAAAATCCTCTCAATTTCTTTACCTATATAGAGGAAACATGATTACTTGGAGGAGCAAGAAAGAAATTGTTATTTCCCTCTTCAATGTTGAAAGCTAGTACATAGCTATTTCTTGTGCAGCAACATAATCAGTATGGATTCGATCCATACTTGTAGATATTCATTTCTCTCCTTCTGAAGTTAAGGAGTTCAGATGTGACAAATAGTGCAACAATACATATATAAACATGTTTCATGAATGCACCAAACTCATGGAAGTTGACTGCCATTACACCAAAGACTTGATACAAAAAGGCTTGTTGCACACCTTTAGTGTATCTTCTTCAGTCAAACTGCAGACAAGTTCACTAAACCCGTCGCTCATACGCAGTTTAATAAATGCTGTAACAAGCTAGCATGATTGATGCATATACTCTTGCTTGAAAGAGAGTGTGTTGAGAGACTTTTTTTGTTCCACTTACTCAGGGGTATGCTAGTCGTTTCTACGTATGGTAACCCTCTTAGGTAACCCTATCCCTTGCAGTTGACGGTTATAAGGAGCCTGACATACTTTAATCAAGTCTTTCTCTCATTCTTGTGTCTTATCAACTTATGTCAGTGCGAAAAGTTCTAGAAGTTCTAAACAACTACAGCTTCAAGTTCCAACTACATGGTAGAGATTTACAATTCCAACCTTAATATTAAAAATAACAGAATACAACTCTAAGAACAATAATAGAATCATATATGGAAGTAGAGAGCCCCAAAATTCCTCAAAAAGATACATAATAAAGAAAACACCCAATGTCCAATACCATTGAAACATTCAATTCAATTCTAGATTTTAGTAAAGCATCCAATTTAATGGCATTGTAAAAACTTTATAAATTGGAGTCCAACATCACTTGGAGGAATATTTGGTAAACATTGAAAATCCAAGTAATACTCCAGCTAAACATGTAATTGCAATACCCTAGAAGCTGACATGGAAGGTGTTGCATTTAACACTAAAAGAGAAGCACTTTAAGATGCCCCGAAAGTTTTTTGAAGAAAGACACACTAGAAGTTGATGTCTCTTATATTCGGAGATTTTTGATCCTTGAGAATGTGGAAATTGATCTAAGAAGCTTTTTAGTAATCAATATTTCTAATAGACATTTATTTGCTAAAATAAAGTGTTAGGAAGTTGACTCACTCCACATCCTATGCCACATATTTTAATATTGATATAACTTATGAGGTAAAATATGCAATTAAGAAGAAAAACTATGGTGCATTGTGTGCCGGCCGCGGATCCGGGTTACTTGTTTACACAATACTCGTAGTATCATATTTGCTATTGATCACTTTAGGTTACTGAAATTTAGGGGAAATTTTTCGCGATTCGAAATCACATTCACAATTGACTAATCAAGCCACATAACCAACGATGTGTCACCAATTTATATTGCATATATTTTCACATAGATTACAACATGTAACAGTAACAGAAGAAACTGCAGTATGTAAATGTATCCCAAATTGTAACATAAGAGAAAGGAAAGCCATGAGATGCGTTGGAAGGAAATCATCAAATAGTCTTGATGACCTTGCTTATTTGGAAGGTGTGGGCATTGCTGGACATTTCTGTGTGGCACCAAAGATGTTTCACTTGCGAAAAGGCTTTGTTTCTGGCACCGTCAACTTGCTTCCTTTTCTGTTGATGCTTCAGTAGATTAGCTGACTTTTAGATGGTAAAGATTAATATGTAACGCATGATGTATCATTCTCAACTTGTAATGGATACTGCATCATGGAGCCATAACGGTATTTACAAATGTTTGGCCTCTTTTTTTTATTATGTATGGTAGCTATCCCATGTACTCTTCTAGAGAACATTCTTTCATTAGGTTATCTTGTTTGCGCATTTTACGACGTTTTCTTTTTATGTGTTTCACTGATTCTATAAGTTTTTATGTCTGAGCTTACATGTTCTTGTTGCTGATGGTTAAATTGCGTGTGCCATAAATTCCGTTACTGCAGCGAGGTGCATGATCAGGCGTTGTTATCTTGTGGTGCTATTCACTTTGAGAGGAGAGTTTTGTTAAAACAAGAGATTGGTCGGATGGTTTTGTTTTTTGCTGATCAACCCAGCTTATTGGCACCCAACATTCAGGTTAGTTTTGTTGTAGCTTCAAGCCTTATGAGATCTTGCCTAAAGTTGCTTCTGCAAAATCAGTGCTCTGATCTCCAATATTACTTTTTCATATAATTGATGCTTTTCGTCTTGGGTAAATGTAGCCACATTTTTTTGAGAATGGGTTATTCTTTTATGGTAAACTTTTAATTGTTAGTAAGATCTTAATGGCATGACTCATGAAGGTGGCTTTTTGTTTTGGCTTCGATATTGTGGAAAATTCAAGTTTTATAGCATTACGCCTGAGTAACAAAGTACACCATGGAACTTGATTTTTCCTATGATTAAAGTTGACATTCATGGTTTCAATGCTAGCAGTAAATTATAAAATTGTGGAATTTGATGAATTGGCTTATCGATATGTGTACTCTGTTTAGCTTTTGGAAAATGAGTACTCTAGTTGGGTTGGGTCTAGTTGCTTGGCGGTATCTTTGTGCCCCTTTGATTAGGATTATGTAAACAAAGTATCATCTTTCCTCCTGATTCACGTAATACATTATGTTGAAGTGAAATAAACTTTGATTAATTGATGAATAGTCTCTGCAAATTTGAAATAAAACTTCAACAACAACAAAGCCTTTTCCCACATTAAGTAGGGTCGGCTACATGGATTCTTTGCCTCTATTCAGATCTATCTTGAGTCATTCTCGAACTTAGATGCAAAAAACTATGATCCCTTCATATAGTCTCATTCCAACGCTTCTTGGGCCTTCCTCGCCCTCTTTTAGCCGACTCAACTTTTCAAAACTCACATCTTCTCACCAGTGCATCGGCTGGCCTCCTTTGCAAATGGTCAAACCACCTTAAGCGATTTTCTTGCATCTTATCCTCGATTGGAGCTACACCAACTTCCTTCTGATGGCATCATTACGAATCCGATCTTTATGCGTGTATCCACACATCTACCTTAGCATTTTCATTTCTCTACTGCTATTCTCTGCACATGTCTATGGTTCACAGGACAACATTTAGATCCATAGAACATAACAGGCCCCACAACTGCTTTGTAAAACTTTCCTTTGATTTTCAAATGAATTTTCTTATCACAGAGAACAATGGCGGCTCCTATCCACTTTAGCTAACCTGCATTTATTCTATTTGCAACATCTCCATCAGTTTCCCCGTCATGTTGCAAAATAAATCCCAAATATCTAGAATCTCTCTTCTGAATGTTATCATCACCAATTTTAACCCAGAATCCTTCACCATTGCTTCCATCAAAAGTACACTCCATATATTCAGTCTTAGCCCTACTTATACGAAATTCCTTTAGTCTCTAATGCGTGTCTCCAGACATCATGCTTCTCATTTACTCCATATATAGTCTCATCAATCTATATTATATCATCAACGAATAACATACATCAAGGTTTCTCATCCTGAATGATTTGTCAACTCGTCCATAATCAAAGTAAAAAGGAATGGACATAAAGTTGAACTTTGATGCTGATCAATGTTGATGTCAAAATAGTCAGTCTTACTAGACTGTATCCTTACATAAGATGAAACGTTATCATACAAAGCTTTTATGAGGTTAATGTACAGCACACGTACTTGTCTCTTTTCCAAATCTCTCCACAATATCTCCAATGGGACAGAATCATAAGCCTTCTCCAAATCAATAAAAATCATGTGGAGGTTTCCACCACCAAGCCTCCTTTTGGCATAGAGCTCCTCCCTTTGACTCACCTAGCTTCTATGGCTACCCTTCGGATGCAAGATGCTACTGCCTTCCACTTGTCATTTGCACTTCCGTTACAATCCCAAGATAAGTCTTCTAAAATCTTCTCCCTGAAGTTTGATTGCTTCAACTTAAGATTCCACCATCTACTTTTAGTGATCTTGGAAACTCTTCTTTTCTTTACTAGCCCTTTTCTTTGTACATTCATGATTAGCTAGCGATGTTGGGTGGTCGGACTCTCTCCTAGGATTACTTTACAGTCTTTGCAACACAATCGATCTCTTCTTCTCAGCGCAAAGTAATCTATTTGTGTCCTAGTTGAGCCACTCTTATAAGTAATTAAATGTCCCTCCCTCTTCTTGATGAGAGTATTTTCAATGAAAAGATCATAAGCTGTTAGAAAATCCCAAATGACTTTTCCCTCTTCATTTCTATCCCTGAAGGCATGTCATCCATGAACACTAGCATACCCTCAATCATCCTTTTCCACATGTCCATTAAGATCTCCACTTAGGCAAATCATCTCTTTTTGTGGGATTCCTTGCATAATCTTATCCAAATCCTCGTAAAAAGCATGTTTAATCCTATCATCTAAACCAATTTGTGGTGCTTAAACTGAAATGATATTCAGAATTTCTTTGTTGAACACCTCTTTTAGCAAGATAATCCGATCCCCAGATCTTTGCACTTCAACCACACAATCCTTCAAATCCTTATGAACCACCACTGCAACATATTTTCTTCCCTTATCTTTACCTGAATACCAAAGTTTAAAGCTAGTCCTCTCAATCTCCCTTGCTTTCTCTCCAACCCATTTTGTCTCTTGTAGACATAATATCTGAATCTTCCTTCTTTCCGTCGTATCAACTATTTCCATCGATTTGTCAGTCAAAGTGCCAATATTCCAAGTACCTATCCGCAGGTTCCTTTGCGGCCTCTTTTGGACTAACTTCTTTACCCGCATGCGTCCATCATACAAGAACCCTTGCAAATTTTGGACTGCATCCGTGCGGCGATGTAGCGGAACTAGCTTATTTACTCGCATGTGTTCCTCATGCGATAACCCTTTCAAATTTTGAACTACATCCGGGCAACGATGTAGCAGTCCTGTCCAACTTCTCATTGCTTTCAGGCATTTCAATGTGTTGCAAGTAAGGAACGTCCCAACGAAATCTTGATGTTTGCTTAAATCCATGTTTAAATGATCCGAAGACACTATTTAGGAATTTATCCCAATGGTTTCGAGAAAAAAAATCCTAAATAGTGTTATTAAAAGAACACTATTTAAGAAATTATCTCTCATATGCTGGTTGTCAGCTACCTGCAACACTCTATTTTCCCGAGCTTGGGTCCGGCCATGGCTAGTTATTTGAAATAAAACTTCATGGAGATATTAATGAAACTAGATTATTTGTTGATTTCTATAATTTGCTATAAAGTGCTATGCTGAACTCATTGACATATTTGTAACTTGTATCTGGATTGTATCTGTAAAAGCTCATCCTCACTGCTTATCCTTTGGGCGTACTTGCAAGTTAATTCTGTTGAATTCCTACTTAGCACAATGCTTTTATATAAAATGTATGTGCCATGCTCATTCCAAAAATTTCTACTTAGCATAATGCTGTTATATAATATGTATGTGTCATGTTCATTCCAAAAATTTCCTCTCCATATTGATTTTGAGCAGTAGTTCTAGATCCATAATTTTTTTGAGTAAAAGAACGGGGGAGCCCTCCCGAGGCGGGAGTCACCACACCAAATCATTCATTAATAAAGTAAAGTGTACATCAGTTTGATACCCAGAAATTGTACAAAGCATTACAGTGGGCTACAACATTCTCAGAGTAAAACCGCTGCCCCTTGAAGATTGTGTCATTCCTACCCAGCCAAATAGCCCACAGTGCGGCAATAGGCTTGGAGACATCATCAGTAGACCCGTGACTGACCCGACGAATGGACCGCCAATACTGATCCACATCAAAGGCCCGGACCCTCGTGAGCCCCAATGACTCCCAAACCTCTGCGGAAGACCTGCAACCAAAGAAGATGTGGTTCACATCCTCCAACTCGTCCTCGCATCTGTCACACTTTAGATCCGTCCCACCCAGCAGTCTGCCTCTTCTCACCTTGTCACAGATACGACCTCTCCTCATACACCAAAGGAAAACCTTAACCCGCGTAGGAACCTTAGCTGCTCAAATCATCTTCACGTCAGTACACAGCTCTTCATCACGCTCCACCAAAGCCGCAACAACCTTCCGATAGGCCGCCTTCACCGAGAACCTACCATGAGCCCACTCAAAACGGTCCGGGTTCCCCGACAGCTCCCCGATAGGGGGAATCTCAGACAACATCCTCAAAAACTCCTCCAACCTCTGATCCGATAGATCCGCAAGGAACCTCAGTGCCCACGTCCCAGCTTTGACGACCTCCGCCACCCGCGCTCCCCTATCTACGACCAACGCCATCAACCGAGAGAAGCGGGAGGCCAGGGCCCCATCCCCCGTCCAGTCATCCAACCGAAATCGGAAACGGAGCCCATCCCCCAAAACCGGCCGAAGAAGTGGCCGAAGCACCGGAAGTACGTCACGGATCCCACTCCAAAGGGAAGACTCATAACGCTTCCTCTCTGCCATCAACTCCCCAGTAACACCATAAATCTTTCTCAGCAGCTGCAAGACCGACGACTCGGACGAACCTCAAATGCGCACCTCCCACTTGGCTAACAGAGTTTTGTTCATAGATTCCACGTCCCTAACGCCAAGGCCCCCCTCAGCAACAGGAGCAGCCAGGTCCTTCCAAGCCACCAGGTGCAACCCCCTCTTTGCCTGTCTTCCATCTGACCAGAAAAAGGATCTCATCAAGGTCTCAATCCTCCTCCTAACACCAACAGGCATTAACCTCGTCCAAAAGAAAAAAGTCGGGATGGCCGAAAGAACGTGCTTCAGCAATGTAAGCTTCCCACCCTTGGACAGAGTGACTGCCTTCCAACCTTCCAGCCTCTCCTCCATTCTGCGCAGCACACAATCCCAATCAGACTTCCTCAGCCTGCCCTCAACCATAGGCAAACCCAGATAGGTTATCGGGAGTCTTCCCAGAGGGCATCCTGCCCACTCCGCCAGCCTGATGCTCTCCTCGCCACCCAAACCCAATGGAATAAGGATCGACTTCTGCCTGTTAATCTGCAACCCGGAGAGGCACCCAAAAACATCCACCAGCACAACTGCATTGCGGTTCTGCTCCTCCGTCCCTCCCAGGAATACCAGCGTGTCATCCGCATATTGCAACACCGGGACAGAGATGTCCCCCATTCGGAAGCCCTCGCACCAATTTTCCTCCACTGCCCGCTCAAACAAAACCGCAAGACAATCTGCAACCAACACAAAAAGCAGGGGAGCAAGGGGGCAGCCCTGACGCACCCCCCTCTGCGGCTGGGACCATCCACCCTCAGGCCTTCCATTTACCAGTACCGAGCATGAGCTAGTGGTGACACATCTCTTAACCCAAGCAATCCAATCTTCCGGGAAGCCCCTTTTCTGCATAGCTAACCGAAGGAATCTCCAACTGACACAGTCATAAGCCTTGGCGTAGTCAATCTTCCAAACTGCCCCTTTTTTTTGAGACCTCTTCCACTCACGGCAAATCTCCGAAGCAGTCACGATTCCATCCGCCATAGACCGACCCGGAATGAAGGCGGATTGGACCGGTAAAACCACAGAGGAAAGGACCCCCCTAAGTCTGCTCGCCAACACCTTGGCGATAATAAGATAAATGCCATTGGAGATAGATATTGGCATGTAGTCCCCCACCCCCACTGGGGTATCTTTCTTCGACAGCAAAAAAATCGAAGCCCTGTTAACTTTCTCAAAGCCCAAGTTGCCCCCTCTGAACTCAGTCAGAACCTCCAAGATGTCCCCCTTCAGCAGATCCCAGAACTCCCTGTAGAATGAGATGGAGAAGCCATCCGGACCCGGAGCCCCGTCTGGATTCAGCTCCCAAACCGCCTTGCGCACCTCAACCTCCGTGAATTCGGCCACTAACGAATCAGCCTGGGCACCACTCAAGGACCCCACACCTCGACCCGACCAACCCCAGCCATCTTCCACCGGCACCCTCCTCGAGGCACTCACAAAATGACCCCGCAAGGCGATCCCAATCTCCCTTTCGCCGGAAACTCTTTGGCCCCCTACCTCCAACTCATGCAAGAAGCTCCTTCTCCTCCTCCCAGAAGCCACAGAATGAAAGAACCGCGTGTTGGCGTCCCCCTCCCTTAGCCACTTCTGTCTGGCCCTCTGCCGCCAATGAACCTCCTCTTTTCTGTCCTCCCGAAGCGCAGTCTCTAGCCATGCTGCCCTCTCCTCCACCTCCTCCGGAGACAGGCCCCGATCATCATCAAGCCCATCTAACCTGCTGATCCCAGCCTCAGCCTCTGCCCTGACGACCCGACACCTCCTGGCGACATCCTTCCCAAAACACAACAACAACCGCCTCAGTGACTCAAGCTTGGTCGCAAAACGCGACACAGTCGAGCCCGCCACCGACACAATTCGCCAATGTTCGTGCACCATGTCTCGGAAACCATCCTCCATCAGCCACTTCTTCTCAAAGCGAAAGGAGAACCGAGCCAAGCGCTCCTCACCAGAAACCATAGAACAGGAGTGTGATCCCATAAAGTCCTTGGAAGAGCCCAAGCCCTCGCCAAAGGGAAGACCTCCCCTGCCTCAACCGACATCAAGAACCTGTCGAGTCTGGACCTCGCCCTCACGTTCCTCCAAGTGTACTTGCACCCAGCCGCATCCACAACAGACAAACCCAAAGACCGAACCACCTGCCTCATATCTGTTGATCCAGGATCAGAGCCTCCGCTCCCCCCCGGCCTGTCGTTTGGTAGCAACGTGACATTGAAGTCACCACCTATGATCCAAATACCGCCGCCAGCCTCAAGCCCAAGACTCTCCAGATCCCCGGCCAAGCTACCATCCTGCCGCAGACACGGGCCATAAACATTAGTATCGCACAGACAGATCCCATCCGCCCTCCGCCGCAGCCGAACAGACAAAGTGAACTGGGAGGCGGACATCCCCAGCAAGTCGAAAGAATCAGATCGCCAACCGGAGAGCAACCCCCCCCCCCCCCTACTCATCTCCCGCCGCAACTGGTCATCCAAAGACTGCACCTTAGTCTCCTGAAGAAAGAAAATATCTGCACCAGCCTCTCTCAGCAGATTCTGCACCCCGAGTCTCTTTTCGGGCCGGCCCAGGCCCCTCATATTCAATGATAACAGCTTCATCTAGCAACCAAAACTTCCCTCTTCCTTGGGGGAATAACCCCCAAACGACGCGCCATGTCCCTATCAAGAGCCGCAAAACGGTTCCGCACCACCAACGGGCTTGCCGTCCCCATGGACACAACCTCAGCATCTGCCCCCGAAGCCAGAGATGCCCTTAGAGCAGCCCTCGCCTCCTTCTCAGCCCTCCTCCGCTTCCCTCTCCCCCTTTCATACTCCACACCAAAACGCCGCGGCAACTCCCCGCCCAAAAGCTGCAAAGATCCTCCCTCCTGCCCCACCCCAGCTGGATCAGCCCCACCACCAGCTGGAACATCCCCACCCAACGCGCCCTCAGGCGAACCCGCCAACACATCCACATCAGCCACCCCTCCCAGAAGAACATCTCGTCCCCCCGGATCAGCAGCCCACTCCCCCACAGATACGTCCACCCGCGGAGAGCTTGCAGCTCCCCCCCTCTCCGTAGCGGCCCCCAAAGCAACCCCCTCCACCCTCTGGCCGAAACCCCTCTTCAACCTCCTCCACCATACAAGCAGCCGATGCTGACCGAGCCCCACTCCCTCCCAGAGCCTCCCCTCCGCCTGCATACCGTATCGAAGCTGCCAGAAACCAAGGCAAAGAAACAACTGCCAACCTCGGAGGATCCACCGTCGAAATGGAACCGAAACGAAGGCCCTCCCCCTGGGCGCGGGCCACGCTCGGAAGCCGCCCCCACCAAAAGCCGTCCCTCCTCTTGCCGCCAAGCCCCCACCTTCGCAACAGATCGCAACTCCACCTCACCATCCACCACCGCCACCTCGGCCACCGGGATCTCCTTCTGACGGCGTCCAGCAGCCAGAATAGCTGCCCACACATCTGCAGCCACCAGCTCAAGAAGAAGCCGCCTACCAGCCGACCGAACCTCCCACCAACCCATCTTCTCGACACCAACCAACCTCACCCGAAGGAACACCTCCAAAGGCTGCCCGGGTTGACACCCCGAGCTGTCGACTAAGACAACCACGAGAACGCCACGCAACAGCTCAGAGATGCGCTCCCTCGTCCTCATCCCCATCGGAAGCCCCCTGACAACGACCCTCTCCACGTCGTCATGCTGCACGGCAACATCACAGTCCCTTGACCTCCACCACCTCATCTGCAAGCACCCAGACACCGGCCCATGCAACAACCTCCGGCTCTCGCACTCACGGAGGCCCCTCGCCAACGCCCTCTACAGAGAGAGCCGAGCCACATCTCCCTTAAAGGAAGCCTTGGACACGAGGCCCACGTTCGAAGTTGCCAAAAACAGCGCCCCGTCTCCCCCACCCTCGGTAACCAACACCTCTGCACCCGCATCCGCCTTCGGGCAGCACCTCCTAGAATGACCGAAACCCCGCAAGAGAAGCAACGCACCGGCTCCCGACACGCCTGCACCCAATGATCCAGCCCACCGCACCGGAAACAACCGCGACCGAAGGGTGAGACCTTCGGTGGCCCACGCCTACTCCCAGCAGCAGTACACCTCCCCCTACGACGGCCAACCACCAGCTGCCAGTCGTGGGACGTACCACATCCCTCGCTGCAACCCCTGTTCGAAATCCAGCCCCCAGACCCTCCCCCCAACACCGGCTCCCATCCACGGACCTGGCCACTAGGCGCTGAAGCTCCTACCGCAGCCGCATCCTCCCAGCTCGCGCGACACCTCCAGGCCCCAGATCTCCATCCAACCTGCACGCCTGTGCCAGAGGCAGGAGCGGAGAAGCCCCTAGCCCCAACCCTTTCGCTGGCGCCCGGAGTGAGATAGGAGCCCCGTCGCTCGAATGCGTCGCACCTCCCAGCTGCATCGTGACGCCCTAACTCGCCGCGCGTATCGGAGGAAGAAGCGCGACTCCCGAAGTCTCCGCGCGGAGCGAATGGAGCGGCTCGTCGCCCGAAGGAAGGAGCGCGACGCCCGAACGGGGGAGCGCGTCGCCCGAACCTGCGCTGCACGATGGAGAAAGGAGCGCTCCGCCCGATCACGCGCTCGCCCTCGGCGCGATGGAGGTGGGGAGCGCGTCGCTCGCGCGGTCTCTCTCGCGTTCGCCCTAACATCCTGCACATATCCATCCTGAACTGCATCTCCCTGTTTCTTGTTCTTATCCAGTTCTTCTTTAGGGTTTAGAACTTCTGGATCCATAATTTAACATGGTACTTTTCTTTGGTGGGTTGTAAATAGAAAACCTGCTCACTCGTAAAACCCAATAGAACTTGGCTATGGAGGAAACAAGCATCCTAGTATAATTTCGTGGTTTGACTTAGAAGAAGGCAAAGCCTTGGGGTTCAACTCGTGATTGAATTGAAATATGGATATGAAACCAACACACATACATGCGCACACGTGCACCCACACATGCACAAACTCACGTACGCATGCACACGCACATACACATGCATAAAATGAAGCTTCTGACTGGATACACATCCTAGAGAATGCACATCTATTCAAAAGTCTCTCCTTATATTCTACTGAGCATAGACTTTTTTTCCATGTACAATTTGCTTATCTTATCTTCAACTTTTGTGTTTCAACTCCTTATATCCTCTCCATTAAGCCTCGTTAGTTTTCTTCCAACTTTCTTAGGGACAACAGGCTTCTCGGAAAGGCCATATGAATGCCATTACATTATATTTATGGTATTATATGCCTGTGTCAAATTGCAAAAGTATGAGTCAATTCTTTATGATTTTTTGAAAAAGTCTACTGTCTTGGTTTGTTTAGAATTGATTGTTATTATTTCTTTTATGTAATCATACCCCTCTCTAGACAAAGGGTTAGGATGATTTGATCTAAACATTAAGCATTATATGTATAATAAATGGCAAAGCCTTCTCCCACGTTTAGTATGGTCGGTTACATGGATTCTCTTTTGAAACCCATGCTGAGATATCCGACTATTATTGTGCTGGTTGTCGGCTACCTAATGCAACCCCACAAGGGAGGATTTGAACTATGGTCTTTTGGTTGGTAGGCACAATGCACAGCCACCTGAACATTGATGCGGGCTCGATCTAGACATTTCATGTGATTACAAAATTTGGGATATTGTCTCCATTTATTCAGTTTATTTCTCTCAAGTACAGACACGTGCTTTCACCCCTATTGCTCTCTTAACCTGCCGCATGCTCTTTACTCGAACTCTCCATCTGGTTTCCAGAAATCAATGCAAAATTTGAAGATATAATATGCTTATTGCACATGAGAATCATCAATCTCTTAGGTTTACTTTTTTACTTCACTTGCCATCAATCTCTTATTTACGAGGAGATCGTCTGATGATTGTGATGGTTGTTCTCGCGGTAATTCTTGCTTTTTTATGTTGTCATGGCTCCTTCCTGTTGGAATATTCCATCACCTTGAGTTGAATATGTAGAGATTCTTATGGAGCAAATCTAGCCAGTATATGTTCCCCAAGGTAGTAAGTGGCATTGGGGTCTGTATTCTAGCTGGAGAGCATGAACAAACTCTTCTATTAAAGTGAATTGCTAGAATCAAGGATAGGAAGACCTTTGTTCCAAACTTATCCGTGGAATTTATGGCATCCATATCACCTCCCTTTTTTCACCTCAGCTTTTTAGAGGTAATTTGTTTTTTTATCGAGCTCTTCTGCTGTAGTCTTGGGGATGGTTGTTTTTTCTCTTTCTGTACTGACAATTGGACTGATGATGGATTGTTAGCATCCTAGTTTATGCACCATTTTGCCTTATCTACGGATCATGAGTTATTAGTGGACTGTTGCAAGAGTGGGAATTGGACGCCTTTTTTCTGATGGACTTCTCAGACCAGTGCATGGAGAATTCTTTTAGAGCTCATTGAATCTCTTAGCCACTTGGATTGTCTAGGAGAGGGCGTGAACCACTGGATTTGGAGAAATTGGAATTTTTCTATAAGACGTGCATATAAAGCTGTCGATAGATCAGGAGCCTCGACCTTTGATCATGTAGTTCGTGATTTCAAGCTAGTTTGGGATCTTAAGGTACCAACTTGCATATGAGTTTTCCTATGGTTGATGCACATGGAGCATGTGGAAAGGCGTGAAACGAATAGTTGGGATTCATCATAGCCCTATAGTTATCTTATATAGGAGAAAATCTCTAAGGAAAATTTACATAACATGATCAAAAGATATTAGAAAATACAAAATAAAGATAACGGTATATACATATCTCAACACTCCCTGTCAAGATGGAGTATATACGTCTGTCATGCTCAGCTTGGAACAACAACGGTGAATAGGACCCCTCGCAAGAACTTTGGTAAACATATATGAAATCTGGTCGTCTGAAGCAACATGAGAGGTGGAAATAAGCCCCTTTTGGATTAGATCACGAGTATAATGGTAATCTATTATGATGTGCTTTTTTCTTTCATGGAAGGTCTGATCATTAGATATGAACAAAGCAGCTTGGTTGTCATATTTGAGGTGCATAAGAAGAGGTACCTCAATAGTTAGGTCTGTCTGGACAGACGTGACCCACATCATTTCCGTGTTGCCTTGGGCCACGACCTTGTACTCTGATTCAACACTCTATCTAGCCATAAATGTTTGTTTCTTACTCTTCCATGAAACTAGTGTGCTTATAAACACAGTGAAGCTTGAAATCGACTTCCTATCTTTGGGACACCCAACATAATCTGCATCCTCACATTCAATAACTCTGAGAGAGGTATCTCTTCTAACCGAAAGTCCTGCACACGGAGACGACTTCAGATACCTCAAGATCGTGTGAACTTCATCCATATGAACATGCCTAGGTTGCTCCATAAACTGGCTGACTCTGCTAACTGCAAATGATATATAATGTCTGGTGATAGTGACATACTACAGCTTGCTGCCCTCGTCTACGACCTCATTAATGACCTTGTTGCTGTTGGTATACCCTAACCCGACCTCTTCCTCTGCCACATCCTTTTCTTCTTTCTTGGACATTCTCTTATTGTGTATACTCCTCGTTCAAGATCATAGCATCTGCAAATTGAATGGCTAATGAATGCTCCATTTTGGACTTGGTCTCCCGTGCTATGTCTCTATACTGGTAGTAGCTTGGATCTCTGGCTCCTAATTCCATGACAAGATCCCATCTTTGCATCTCAAAATTGTAAATAAATGTGAAGTTAGATATTTATAACATATTGAAATATATTTGAATTATCTTGACTTAAATTGTAGCAAGGATCCTAATCTCTATACATATCTTCTAGTAATCCGTTGATACTAATCCATATAATCCGGGGGGAACTAATCCCAATGGATTGGTCTATGTGGAGAACTCTGTCGTGACGAGACATCTAAGTAGTGATGTGATCAACATGTTTTTCTCTTCAATCTACACCTTACCCCGCAGATCGATCGCATGTAACATCTCATCGGTGTCACAAGGAGATGGAATACTCTAGCATCCACCAAATTGGCGTACAATGCGGTCTGGTAGTGCTCGACCACGTGGAAGTAGATGAGAAGAACATGTGACGTCCTAACATGTTGACCATCGATGCAATAATATGAAAAAACTTCCAAGATGTCTGACCCATACAACATCCACAAAACCTACACGTAACATATTTCAATCACTTAATGGATATTCGAAATGATTAATTTTTTAAAAATGTATACCTGCTCTGGAGATTGCATATTGAATGCATCACGATATGGCCGAACAACATCTGTTGATTGTCGTATGTTCTCAAAATCTGCCCTCCAACGAACACCTAATGGTCGTTCATGCCATTGGGATCTCGCTCTAATAACATAGCTATGTGGGGATAGTGCTCCCACGTCCAAAGCTGAAAAAGTATGACAAAACCGCCTACCTCCTCAGTCCCCATGTATGCGACGTAACACAGATGCCTGTTTAAGTATGCCAATGTGGAAAATTCCCAACTGAATGTACTTGTGACATCAAGATCAGACAAAAGCAATATATTTATAATAGATATCAACGACCCGCTCTTGTCTGTGAATAATACACCCCCAAGGAGCTGCAGGATGTATGCTCTTGCATAATGTATCAATGTGTCCCCATCTGCATGGGCGGACACACGTGCAAATGACTGATCCAACCAACTCACCAGCACCCTTGATTCTTGGATCTCATTCTCCATTGGTCGAACCCCTAGTAATTGTTCGCACACATCAACCCATTTTCCTACTGTCGACGTAGCACTGATAACTGTCATGCCATCAACTCGCAACCCCATCAGCACAACTATATCATGAAGTGTAATCGTCATCTCCCCGTTGGCCATATGAAATGTATGTGTTTTCTGTCTCCATCGCTCCACCAAGGTAGTTATAAGATGCCATTCAAGGGTCGTGAACTCCGATTCCGTAACTCCTCCAAATCCTGCCTGCACAACAAAAGGCTGAATGCGCTTGTCAAGTGGTATGCGTCGTCTCCCTTCACTGACATTGTAGTCATGATGATACCTACCCACATAAATATGAATTGTTACTTTCGAGTTTTAAAAATGCAAATCGTGAAAACAAAATGAAATAAAATAAACATCGTAACTTTTTTGAGAGAGATAGCAAATCATAACTTACATCACTCTCCCATACTCGGGTTGAGTGATGTCGATCCTGGTACGTCAACACATAATTGTCAATCAGGCCTGGATCCATCTATAACACACATTGCAAATGTATTGTTAGTAATTAAAAAGAGGAAGATACAACAAATGTTGTAGGCAATAAATTATGTTTATTATGTATGTATTACAATTTTTATAATGGAAAATATAATAAACTTACTGAGGCCGATACATTTTCTTTTACTATTACCTTCCCCTCCACATCTCCCACATCTATTTTTGTTTCGATTTGATGTAGGATATGTAATTGATGAAGATGTTCCCAAGTTTTTCCTTGGACATGTGCATTTACTATGACCCAAAGTTCCTCATAAATCACATGTATTCTTTTGCAAAAACTCTCTTATATCCATCTCATTGTGGATCCTCGTGGACTGAGGTTTCCCTTTACTCCGCTTTAACTTTTTGTCAGTTCTCTACTCGGGGTAGGACAATGACACCCATGTATCCCTTTCTCCCAAGGGGGAAAATTTCCCTTGGAAGACCTTGAGTTGGTGCTCCCAAGTGTTCCACTCACTTATATATGGGTCCATTGCAGAACGCCTTTGAGATATAACAACAATTGCATGTGAATAAGGAATCCGATATGTTTGCTATTTCTGGCTTGTGCATGTACCTTTGTTGATCAGAACTGTATATTTTTTGTGTCCCCTTATGCCATATTGTGTATGCCTAGCACCTATAAGAACCTCAATAAGTAAATCAGGTGCACATTGTATTTGGGTGACCTTGTGTCCATTTGCAAATGAACTTTAAGTTTGTATTTTTGCTGAAACCCATGTGGTGTATTTTTTCTCATTAGCAATGGCAGCGGAAACTTCATCTGCATGTTCATTAAAAAACATAATACAATTGTAGATGCTTTTTTCAATAAGTACTACAAAGGGCAAACAACTTGCATCCTTCTGTACAACATTGTAATTCCCATTGAGGTTGGTAGTTGATGTGCCGAGAATCAAAAACCGCCATCATATGCCAAAGTCCACTGCTCTTTAGGACAATCATGTGTTTCAAACCATTTAGTTGCCTATATATTCCATTCTCGTAATTTTCTCATTAGGTAAGCAAAACTTTTAGAGGATGTCTGTATGACAGCTGTAGTTACAATATTTTTCATGGGCCCGTTCCTAAGTACAGTGTTGAAATCGCCAGCCACATTTCTGGAACATAAACGCCAATGTGCAAAGGGTGGAAGTAGGTTAACATCATTCATTAAAGACTTTATACCTAGATGGCAATTTGTGGACCTGGATGCATCCCAATAACCTTGATATGCAACAGTGTAAGAAACCACTTCCAAGTTGGTGCAGTTTCTTTGTCCACAATGCAAACGGCAAGTGGGACAATATGGTTGTCACCATCAATCCCACAAGCAATCAATAATTTTTGGGTATACTTTCCATACAAATGTGTACCGTCTATGCTGATCAGAGGCTTACTATGCTTGAAGGCTTCAATACATGGACCAAACTCCCAAAAACACTGATGAAATCTATGATAATGCGGATTCGTTGGATCGGGATGCTCCGTATGTGTGTTAGCAATTTCAGTCCCTGGAATGAGAACCTGCAAAGCATGTAACAAATGTGCCATATATGTATAAGATTTCTTCTATTCACTATAAATGATTGCAATTGCCGTTCTTCTGGCATCCCAAACCCTTTTCATTGTAATCAAATACTTGTATACCTTCTTGATATGAATCCTGAGAGTGGAAACTGAAACAATTGGGTTGTCCTTCACAAAGGGGAGAATTTCTCGTGCCATGAAGTTGCAGTTTAGTTGGGGATGATCTTGACTGATAGACGGATTGATGCATGAGTGTGGATAGCCAAGTTTAGGTATTACCCACATCCCATCGAATTTACGATAATGACCACGCAAAAACCACTTGCATCCATTGAAATCTATTGTGCACAAGATGGACCAAACCAATGTAGTAGATTCTTTAATTGTGAAGTTGTAATGGGAGAATATTTGGTACTTTTTCACACAAAATACAAGATCATCTTTCATTTTGAAAGTGCGACCCTTTCGCATTCATCACCAATGCTCCTGTCAATGACACTTTCATTTCAAAAATTGTCTTCAAAATTTGCAAGCCCATCACTACCTACGGTATTATAGAAGGGTATGGAAGAGGCTATATGAGAACCATTTGCTACATCATGCACAACATTGTCTTCAACATCCTCATTTTCATTCTCTATCTCATCATCAGTGACCTGCGGAGGACTGTCATTGAGAACACGATTCACTTCCCTCATCAAAGCCTCGCTAATATAAGCACTCTCATCATTACGTGCCAGAATAGGTGGGTCGCCCCTACATAGATATGCAATTAGGGGCGCAGCATGTGGTCCCGCGGCGTGGTGTTCGGTTGCATATTCAATCAGAGAGGCTTCTACTACCATCTCTATAGGAGCCGACTTTGCACATGTCTTTGTGTAAAGAAAAATACCTTGTACATCATCATCATCTGTAATGGATGTCATCACTGAACCGGTTCCAATGCACTGCGATATCTTGATGTTGTGAGTGCTCTTATCCAAAAAAATCTTACAAACTAATTCCAACAACTCTTCATAAGATATGGACGCTCGCAATCCAAACCTTACACGATCGCACAAATAGAGCCATCATTACGACTCTTCAATTCAAATATGCAATATATAGAATCCATTGACCTCCTAAAAATTGCATCCCCATCATTTTAGGTCATTACCAAAGGACAATGTTCAACTATAAAAGGATAGTGAACAAAAATCCAAAGAACAAAAAACCCTATTTTACTAATGTTAGAGACAATTACTCTTGAAGAACAAAATGTCAGCTGCGGAAGCATAGAGGATCGACGACAGAGGCGGAGAGGGCTTTGGCGGCGGAGGTGGAGAGGGCTTTGGAGGCAAAGGCGAAGAGGATGGGTGGCGTAGGCAAAGATATTCGACGGGGGAGGCGACGTGCTCTGTGGGAGGGGGTTCGGGTCACACGTGATGGGTTCTCAAACTGAGCGACGAGTTTCTGTTTGTGTAAGTAGCTCTTCGTTCATTCTGTCTATTTTATTTTTTTCAACTGGAGAACATATCGCAGGGATTTTATGAGCTAATGGGAAGCCCAAAGCGCAGACAATATATTTGCTAATGGGAAGCGCAGACATTTCATGCGATGCCCCATGTTGCAGACAATGTAGGCAATATGCCTACAGTAATGACAGAAAAAAATTGTTGGCTAGTTAGAAGAATATTGTTTTTCTCTGATTATCAGCTATGAAAAGAGTGGATGGTATTCCTTCTCTACGTCCCCCTGACATAGGTGGAGGATGCCTCTCCTTTCTGTGACCATTTATGCATCGACCATTATCTCCATTCATTTTCTTGCTTCATATCTTGCTCTATAATGATCTTTTCATGTGCATGTCATTTTTCCTCTTTGGAACTCGTCCATAATGGTGTTGGAGTGGTTGTTCATAAGGATTTGAAGGATTGTGTGGTTGAGGTGAAAAGATTCGGGGATCGAATTATTTTGCTAAAATTAATGCTTGAAGAAGAAATTCTGAATATCATCTCATTTTATGCACCGCAAATTGGTTTAGATGAAAGGACTAAACAAGCTTTTTGGGAGGATATGGATAAAAGTCTACAAGGAATCCCACGGAGAGAGATGATTTGCATTGGTGGAGATCTTAATGGATATGTGGGAAAAGATGCTTCAGGGTATGCTAGGAGAAAAATTCCTAAGAGACATAGTTGGAAAACCATATTCTCCGACTAAGCAAAATATTTTTTCTTCGAATAGTGTACGTATATCGCAGCTATTCTATGCGCTATAGTAAAACGCATTTATTCTATGCGTTTTAGGTTAGTGCAGACTTTAGCTGCGCCTTCTACCTATAGCGCAGGTAATAGCTGCGAATAAGTCTGCTACTCGGCCAAAAAAAATGAAGTGAAGCAAAAGCTTGGACAGAACAGAACCACAACATTGAGAAGTGTATTCACTATACTTCTTCATGCATAAGATATGTACAAAATTTGAAGATTGTTTGAATAGACGTCCATAAATAGTCTTCATTGCATCCGAAATGATTACATGAGGGGTACAATACAAAAAAGTAAGACTACATTGTCAAATTTACATTACATTATATATTTATCTCTTCCTCCTCCTTTGATATGCAGTCCTTCCAAATCTGAGATCAATCCCTTGCAGCTGAGACCTTCCAATGCCTTCTTCCTCTTCGAAGGTGGGCGCAGGTGGCGGTGTCAATGCATCATACACATGTTGAGCTTCTTCACCTCTAATGTTCCTTGCAGGAGCTTGTGGAGTTGACATCTCGCCGGTTCGAGGTTCAATAATCGGTGTGACAAACTATGTCTCTAAAACAAAGTCAGGAACGCCATCCATATCCTGGTGTCCCTCCTCCAAGTTGAAGCCATGTGCAAAATCTTGTTGTTGTTGTGCCCTAGCCCGACCGCGTCCATGACCATGTTGTGCCCTAGCCCGACCTCTTCCTCTTCCACGTCCTCTTCCTCTATCTTGGATGTCCTCCTGCTGCGTGTACTCCTCGTTCGAGATTATAGCATCTACAAATTGAGTTGCTAATGAACGCTCCATCTCGGACTTGGTCTCTTGTGCTATGTCTCTATACTGATAATGGCCAGGATCTCTTCCTCCTAAATCCATAACAAGATCCCATCTTTGCATCTGAAAATTTGAAATAAATGTGAATTTACATAATAACAAGTTAGCGAAATATATTTGGGTTACGCATACTTACATTGTAGGTGAGGATTGCACCTAATCTCCCCGCGTATCTTCTGGTGATGCGGAGATACCAACCCATGTAATCTGGAGTTGTGCTAACCCCAATGGATTGGTCTATGGGGAGAACTCTATCGTGTCGAGACATCCAAGCATTGATGGGATTAACATGCTTCTCTCTCCAATCTACATCCACCTTACCCCGCAGATCAATCGTATGTAACACCTCATCAGTGTCGCAGGGAGCTGGAATACTCTGGCATCCACCGAATTGACGTACGACACGATCTGGAAAGTAGTATTCGACCACATGGAAGTAAATAAGAGGTATACGTGACGTCCAAACATGCTGACCATCGAGGCAGTAATGTGGGAGACCTTCCAAGATGTCGCTCCCATACGGC
Source organism: Ottelia alismoides (assembly GCA_037367405.1). Lineage (NCBI taxonomy): Eukaryota > Viridiplantae > Streptophyta > Magnoliopsida > Alismatales > Hydrocharitaceae > Ottelia > Ottelia alismoides. The sequence continues at coordinate 615,481 of JAZKJV010000113.1, forward strand.
ATCCACAAAACCTGCACAAACCAGAATTACATTACTCCATGGATAATTGAAAACAATAAATTTTCCAAAAAATTTATACCTGCTCCGGCGATTGCATATCAAATGCATCACGATATGGGCGAACAACGTGTGTAGGTTGCCGTCTATTCTCAAAGTCCTCCCTCCACCGAACACCTAATGGTCGCCCGTGCCATTGGGGCCTCAATCTAATGACAGGGGCTATATGGGGAAAGTGCTCCCACGCCCAAAGCTGTAAAAAGGATAACAGAACCCCCTATCTCCTCAGTTCCCATGTCTGCAGCGTAACAAAGATGCCTGTACAAATAAGCCAATGTGGCAGATCCCCAGCTGAAAGTACCAGTAACATCAAGATCGGATAAAAGTGATAAAGTTATAATAGATATCAACGATCCGCTCTTGTTCGTGAATAAGACACCACCAAGGAGCTGCAGGATGTACGCCCTAGCATGATGTATCAATGTCACCTCATCTGCATGGTCAGGCATATGTGCAAATGACTGATACAACCAACTCGCTAGCACCCTCGAGCCTTAGATCTCGTTCTCCAATGGGCGAACACCAAGTAACTGTTCGCAAACATCAGCCCATTTCCCTACAGTCGATGTGGCACCGGTCACTGCCATGCCATCTACTCTCAATCCCATCAACACAGCTACATCCTGAAGAGTAATCGTCGTCTCCCCGTTGGCCATATGAAATGTATGTGTTTCCGGCCTCCATCGTTCCACCAAGGCAGTAATAAGATGCCAGTCCAGGGCTATGAACTCCAACTCAGTAACTCCTCCAAAACCTGCTTGCACAACAAATGGACGGATCCGCTCATCCAGTGGTATATGTCGTACTTGCTTCTCCCTTCGCCGACACCGTAGCTATGGGTCCTCAGAGTTGAAACTGAAACAATTGGGCTATCCTTCACAAAGTCGAGAACTTCACGTGCCATGAAATTGCAGTCAAGTTGGGGATGATCTTGACCTATGGATGGATTGATGCATGAATGTGGATCGCCAAGCTTGGATATTACCCACATCCCATCGAATCTACGGTAATGACCACGTAAAAACCACTTGCATCCATTGGAATCCATCGTGCACGAGATGGACCAAACCAATGTGGTTGATTCCTTAATAGTGAAGTTATAATGGGAGAAAATGTGGTACCTTTTCACACAAAAAAACAAGGTCATCTTTTGTTTTGAAAGTGCGACCCTTTCGTAGTTCATCAGTAATGCTGTCAATGACCCTTTCCTTTCGAAAATTATCTTCGAAATTTGCGAGGCCGTCACCGCCAAAAACATTGAAGAAGGGAATTGAAGAGACAATTTGGGAACCGTTTGTTACATCCTGCCCGACATCTTCAACTTCATCGGTTTCATTCTCTATCTCATCATCAGTGACCTCTGGAGGACAATCATTATGAACACGATCCACTTCCCTCATCTAAGCCTCGTCAATAAATGTACTCTCATCATTGTGTGCCAGAATAGGTGCCTCGTCGTTAGATAGATCTGCAAATGTGGGCGCACTGTGCTGTTCAAAGGCGCACTGCTCGGTTCCGAATTCAATCAAAGATGCGTCTACTACCAACTCTACGGGAGACGACTTTGCATATGTCTGAGCGTAAAGGAAAACATTGTCTACATCATCATCATCTATAATGGACGTCATCACTGAACCATTTCCAATGCGCTGCGATATCTGCACGTTGCAAGTGCTCCTATCCAATGAAACTTTCTTACAAACCAAATCCAACAACTCTTCATACGATATGGATTTTCTCAATCGCAGACCTCGCTTGACAGTACAACTAGAGTCTTCATTACGACTCTTCAACTCAAACACACAAAATATGGAATCCATTGACATCCTATAAATTATATTCACATGGTCTTAGGTCATACAAAATCACAATGTCCAACTACAAAATGGTTAAGCATAATAGATAAATAACCCTAACTACATAATGTCAAAACCCTTACTCTTGGAAGGCAGTGGCGGCAGCAGCAGAGGAGAAGACCTTCGGCAGCGGCGCCGGAGATGAGGCTGGGCGGAGGTCGCGGCAGCAGCGACAGAGAGGAGGCTGGGCGGAGGTGCGGGGACGCCTCTGGCAGTCGCGACGGCAGCGGCGAGGCTTTGCGGAGGCGGGGAGGATGGCAGGCGGCGAGGATGCTTGCGCGGGCAGAAGCAGAGAACCAGAGAGCGAATGAAGGGTTGTTTCAGCGTAAGTGTCCCTTCGTTCGCTCTCTGTAATTTATTTTTCGTAAAGGGAATATCGCAGGGATTCCCTGCGCTACTAAAGCAAAAGTGCACGCTTTTTATGCGCTATAGGAAAATGCATACATTAGCTACACTATTCCATAACGCATATATTATATGCGATATCTCCACGCTATACACAGAAAAAAAATTGGTGGCTTATTTGAAGAATTTTTTTTCTGGCCACGTTACTAAGGAATTTGCTTCGGTATGCTAGTGTTCATGGAGGACGTGGTTTTGGGGATAGAAATGAAGATGGAAATGCCATCCTGGATTTTGTAACGGCATATGATCTTTTCATCGCAAACACTCTCTTCAAGAAGAGGGAGGAGCATTTAATTACTTATAAGAGTGGGCCAACTAGAACACAGATAGATTACTTTGCGTTGAGGAGAAGATATCGGTTGTGTTGTAAAGACTGCAAAGAAAAGGAGGATTTCTAAGATAACTCGCACTAGATGGTGGAATCTTCCACTGAAGCAAGCGAGCTTCAGGGAGAAGGTTTTAGAAGACTTATCTTGGGATTCTAGCGGTAATGCAAACGAGATGTTGGAGGCAGTAGCATCTTGTATCCGAAAGGTAACCAAAGAGATGCTAGGTGAGTCAAAGGGAGGAGCTCCATGTTAAAAGAAGGCTTGGTGGTGGAATGAAGGGGTGCAAGAGAAGCTAAAAATAAAAAGAGCTTGCTTTAACTCTATGTCTAAGTATAGAAAAGAGGAAACTGTCTAAGTTGGAGATTAAAGGATTTTGTATAAGTATGGCTAAGACGGAATATATGGAGTGCACCTTTGGTGGAAGAAATAGTGAAGGAATCGAGGTGAAGATTGGTGACGATAACATTATGAAGAGAGATTCCTTTAGATATATGGGATCTATTTTGCAACATGATGGGGAAATTGATGGAGATGTTTCTAATAGAATAAATGCAGGCTGGCTAAAGTGGAGAGGAGCCTCTGTTGTTCTCTATGATAAGAAAATTCCTTTAAAAATGGAGAGAAAGTTTTACAAAGCAGCCGTGAGACGTTGCTTGGGCTTCGTCATCGGCGTTTGATGACCCGGGATCGCTGCGCCAAGTTCCTTCCCCACTCTAGCGTCATGTGCCAGCTTTGCGGTGATGCTGTAGAAACGGCCGACCACCTGTTCTTTCAATGTAGCCTGGTTGCGGGGGTCTGGGACGACGTTGCTTGGGCTCGCGCGGACAATATTGAAGACTTCTGCGGCATCCTTTGGTCCAACAGGACGAGGGGTAGATCTGATATGCTGGGCCCCATAGCGCGACTGTGGTCCATTTGGCGTGCAAGAAATGAGGCTATCTTCTCGGGCATGCGTTTCTGTAGAGATAGTTTCACTATTATTATTTTACGTATCCAGTTGTTATTTCTTTTTCTTATTTAGACTCCTTTGTAATTTACCCTTTAGGTCTCTCCCTATATAAGAGAGCCTAGGGTTTTTTTTCTTTAATCATATCGAAGACTCCTTTCTTCTAACATGGTATCAGAGCCGCCCTAGGGCTCTTCCCTCCCTTCCCCACCCGCCGCCCCTCCCTCTTTCTCTCTTCTAGCAGCCAGCGGCGCCCGGAGTCCCCTCCCAGCGCTCTCAGCCGTCGACCTCAGCGGCTCCCAGCCGCCAGCGGCCCCCGCCGACCCACCAGCGGCTTCCGCTGCCCCCTCCAGCGGCTACCAGCCGCCTCCAGCCGCTCACCAGCGGCCCCAGGCGCCTCGCCAGCGGCTTCCAACCACTCCACAGATCCCCAGCCGCTCCTGCGGCTTCTAGCGGCGCTCCTCTCGCTGCTGTAGGCTATCCTCTGGCTTCCAACAGTTCATAAACAGCGCTCTCGAGGCGATTCAAGGGTTGTAAGCCTTCTTGAAGGCGTGCCCTAGACCCCTCCTCCTCCGGTTTATGGATTTGAGTGCGTAAAAGTCTACACACGTACTCAATTCCGATGAAGTTGGTGTAGACGTTCATCAACGTGTCTATTTTTTTCCCTTCGTCTTCTCCGAGCAGCAGTATGTCAGAATCAAAAGTCGATTTGCCCTCAACCGGCGCATTCAAAGGTCCTGCGCCAATAGTCAAGATGGACGGGTCTAATTATGAGCTATGGGCTATGCAGTTCATGAGCCTCATGAAATCAAATGGTAAGAAACACATTCTTACCGAAGATGAGCTTGCGGAGAAGACAGGGATCTATGCCTCATGGGAGGCTGATGACGCTTATGCGAAAGTCTGGTTGTCTGGTACATTGTCGATGGAGATCGCTAACGATGTCCTCCATCGGCCCACTGCTAAGGCGATGTGGGACATCCTTGCTGTTACGTATTCGCAGGTGCGAAACAAGACCAAGATGTTGTAGCTTCAACATGGCATCTTTACAATGAAGCAGGTCGACCGACCTCTTCACTCTCTATATACATCCCTGAGAGGGATGTTCGAGAAGCTATACAATACTATTCCTCTTACTGCTACTCCGGAGCAGCAGAAGACGTTTCGGAACGCCACCATGGTGGACGTTCTACTTGCAGTTCTCGATCCTGAATATGATGCTGCACGGTCACAGATTCTAGCAGATGCAGTAATTCCTCCAGTGGAGGATGTCTACAGGAGGCTCAATCGCATTCCAGTTTCCTCCAGCCCCTCTATTCCACCCCCATCTGTGATGGCAGCTTCGCGTGGGAGAGGTGGACTGTTTTCTGGACGTGGTCGTGGACGTGGCCGTGGACCTCAAGGAAGAGGCCGCTTCAGTCAGACATGTTCTTATTGCCACCGCACATGACACTCAGAGGACACATGCTATTCTAAGCATGGATTCCCAGTCTTGGCACGTGTTGCAGAGCATTCTCAGTCTCCAGTATCCTCTACTGCTGATAGTCGATTTGATGAGCTTGTGGCCCGTCTCCGAGATATCATGCCACAATCATCTGGTGATGTGTCTGGAGGCTCCTCAGATATTGCCGCCATTGCCTCTGCCAGTTCATCTGCCGCTGCGAGCACCTCAGGTAGATCTCTTGCATTCACTACATCGCATGATATATCTGACTGGGTTATAGATTCTGGAGCCACGCATCATCTCTGTCGAGATCGAGGATGATTACAATCCTACAGAGATATTTCTCCTGGTCGGTCAGTGTAGATAGCAGATGGTACATATTCGCCCCAGGTTGGACAGGGGGAGGTTTTTCTATCCTCCACTATGCAGCTACAGAATGTTCTACATGCTCCTGAGTTCTCAATGAATTTGCTATCTATTAGTCAGATTACGAAGGATTTGAATTGTCGTGCTATATTTGACCCGTCTTCTCTTATTTTTCAGGACATACTCACGGGCAAGGTGATTGGCCGTGGCTCTGAGCAGAATGGTTTATATAGACTGGTTCGGGACTCCTATGCTGGCGCCTCATCTCTTTCTGCTGGACCAGTCTCACCGTACATTTGGCATCTCCGTTTTGGTCATCTTCCGCTCCAGAAAATGCGTCATCTTCTGTCTCAGATCCCTCCTAGTTCGTCTTTCCGATGCGAAGCGTGTCAGCTGGGAAAGCATCACAGGTCGAGCTTCCCACGTCGTCCGAGTCGGAGCAGTAGCTCCCCTTTTGAGTTGTTACATTTTGATATATGGGGTCCGAGTCGTGTTCCCGATCATCAGGGGCACAGGTTTTATCTTGTGGTAGTGGATGATTACTCGCGTGTGTCATGGGTTTTTCTTTTGAAAAATAAATCTGAAGCAGGAGATGTGATCAAAAACTTGCTTAATGAAGTGCACAATGTTTTTTCTACCTCTGTCAAATATGTTCGAACGGATAATGCCCTTGAATTCTGTACACGCTCACTTTCTCTATTCCTTTCATCAAAGGGAATTATTCATCAAACCACCAGTGCGTATACCTCACAACAGAATGGTGTGACGGAAAGAAAGCATCGCCATCTCTTGGATATTACCCGAACACTGTTGATTCAGAGTTGTGCTCATATTTCATTCTGGGGCGATGCTGTTCTTACTGCATGTTATCTGGTTAACCGAATGCCATCCTCAGTTCTTGGTGATAAGATACCTATCTCTCTTATTTTCCCAGACAAAGAGTTATTCTCACTGACTCCACGTGTTTTTGGTACCGTGGCTTTCGTTCATCGTCTATCTCCCGGACTTGACAAACTCTCCCCTAGAGCAGTCAAGTGCGTTTTTATTGGTTATTCCAGAACTCAAAAGGGTTACCGGTGTTATGATCCTGTGACTCATCGGTACTTTGTGAGTGCTGATGTCACGTTCTTTGAGTCGGTCATGTATTTTTCTCCTGCGGGTGACAGAATGGTAACATCCACTACCACCGATGATATCTATGTTCCTCCACCACCTACATTGAGTACTCCTGAGTCGTCGTTTGTACCCGTCTCCACGCCAGTACCACCACCTCCACCTCCACCCATTCCACGGCCTACCATATCACCGTTACCCAAATTCTATACACGCCGGTCAGGTCCTGCTCAGACTACACACCAGCCAATCACCACGCCTCAGGTATGCTCAGATGGCATTACTACTGACGGGTCAGGTTTAGTACATGTGTAGGATCCTTCAGTACAGGCAGATACTAGCCCATCCAGTACGCCAGATGGAGATCTTGATGTCCCGATTGCCATTCGGAAGCAGAAGAGGCAATGTGCCTCTTATCCATTTGCGTCACAGGTATCCTTTCACCGTCTTACTGGTGATTTTCAGAAGTTTACCATAGCCTTGTCTTCTGTGGATATACCACAAACATACCAGGACGTTTTGCATCAGGATTGCTGGAGATTAGCAATGGAAGAGGAGATGAGGGCCCTACAGTCTCGTGGTACATGGTCTTTGGTCCCTGCACCGTCTGATGCCTCAGTTGTGAGCTGTAAATGGGTCTTCACAGTCAAATATCATGCAGATGGCACGTTGGATAGGTACAAAGCACGCTTGGTCGCCTGTGGGTTTACACAAACCTACGGTGTGGACTACATGGATACATTCTCTCCAGTGGCAAGACACTCTACTCTTTGTATCCTTTTATCAGTTGCTGTGGTCCGTGATTGGAATATATCTCAAGTAGATGTCAAGAATGCCTTTTTATATGGGGACTTACAGGAAGAAGTCTACATGCAGCAGCCACCTGGGTTCACTGCTGAGGGGGAGAAGCATATGGTCTATAGACTTCACAAGGCTATATATGGCCTCAAACAGAGTCCGAGAGCATGGTTCCGGAAGTTGTCCAGTCTAATTGAGCAACGAGGGTTCAAGAGGTCAAATGCCGATCACTCATTGTTTGTCCAGAAGTCATCGGCAGGTACGGTTGTTATTATGGTTTATGTAGATGATATCCTGGTTACAGGAGATGATGCTCAGGGCATAGAGAGGGCGAAGTCATTTCTTGGCCGTCAGTTTGTTACAAAGGACCTTGGGACTCTGGGATACTTTCTGGGGCTGGAATTTGCAAGGAATGCACAGGGTTTGGTAATGACCCAACGGAAGTACATTACAGACTTCCTGATTGAGACTGGCATGGATGGTTGCAAACCATCAAGTATTCCCATGGATCCCAGCGTGAGGTTGTATGATGGTGATACTGATGAAGTAGATAAGAGGAGATATAGAGAAATGGTGGGAAAACTCCTCTACATTACCATAACTCGCCCAGACATTCAATTTGCAGTTAGCAGGGTGAGTCAATTTATGGAGCAGCCAAGACAGGTTCACATGGATGCGATACACATGATACTAAGGTATCTGAAATCTTCTCCAGGGTCAGGGCTGCTATTCAGAAAGGGCACAGACTTATCCATCTCAGCATGTGCAGATGCAGATTATGCAGGATGTCCGAAGGATCGGAAATCAACCTCAGGGTATGCAGTCTTTGTTGGAGACTCTTTGGTTTCTTGGAAAAGAAAGAAACAAACTGTTGTGGCAAGGTCCAGTGCTGAATCCAAATATAGGGCCATGGCTCAAGTCAGCACGGAAATGATGTGGGTTCGTTCAGTACTAGAAGATCTATGTGTAGCGGTGCCCCTACCTATGAAGCTTCAGTGTGACAATCAGGAAGCATTGTTCATTGCCAATAATCCAGCCTTCCATGAAAGGACCAAGCATATTGAAGTTGACTGTCATTATACTAGGGATCTGATCCAGAGAGGGTTGATATCTACTACACACGTGAGCTCAGGAGATCAGACTGCAGATGTGTTCACCAAGCCACTGCTCAGAGGACCCTTTCAGAAATGTTCATCCAAGCTGAGCATGATAGACATCTATGCTCCACCTTGAGGGGGAGTGTAGAGATAGTTTCACTATTATTATTTTACGTATCCAGTTGTTATTTCTTTTTCTTATTTAGACTCCTTTGTAATTTACCCTTTAGGTCTCTCCCTATATAAGAGAGCCTAGGGTTTTTTTTCTTTAATCATATCGAAGACTCCTTTCTTCTAACAGTTTCTATAGGGAGAACGTGACCATTTTGGCCACTAGATTTATATCCGACTGGTCTAGTTAATTGGGTCACGATATTTGTTTGCCGTTTGTCTACCTTGTATTATTAACCTCCTTTTGCGTCTTTCCTCCCTACTTACCCCCTGTAAGTTTCTCTCGCCTTTTCTCTTTAGTTAATATATAACTCTGGGGCGAGCACCAACGAGTGCTTCCCCCTTTTTGAGCCTAAAAAAAAGCAGCCGTGAGACCTGCTATGTTTTATGGATCTGAATGTTGGCCTGTGAACTATAGACATAAGTAGAGAATGAATGTAGCAGAAATGAAAATGCTAAGGTGGGTATGTAGACACACACACATACGTAAAGATCGGATTCGGAATGATGCAATAGGAAAGAAAGTTGGTGTAGCTCCGATCGAGGATAAAATGCGAGAAAACCGCTTAAGATGGTTTGGACATTTGCAAAGAAGATTAGCTGATGCACCAGTTAGGAGATACGAGTGTTGGGATATTGAGCCAGCTAAGAGAGGGCGATGATGGCCCAAGAAGTGTTGGAAAGAAATCATACGAAGGGATCTTAGTTTTGTGGATATAAGCCCGAAATTGACCCAAGATAGATCTGAATGGAGGCGAAGAATCCATGTAGCCAACCCTACTTAATTTTGGGAAAAGGCTTTGTTGTTGTTGTTGTTGTTGGAACTCGTCCAACAACAACACCAACAAAGCCTTTTCCCACATTAAATAGGAACAACTACATGGATTCTTTGCCTCCATTCAGTTCTGTCTTGGGTCGTTCTCGGGCTTAAACCCAAAAAACTAAGATCCTTTCGGATAGTCTCATTCCAACACTTCTTGGGCCTTCCTCACCCTCTATTATCCAACTCAACTGTCAAAAACTCGCATCTCCTAACTGGTGCATCAACCAACCTTCTTAGTATATGGCCAGACCACCATAATAGATTTTCTCGCATCTTATCCTCGATCGAAGCTATACCGACTTTCCTTCTGATTGCATCATTTTGGATCCAATCTTTACGTGTATTTCCACACGGCCACCTTAGCATGTAATTATCAGCTACGGAACTTGTATGTATGTATCCTCGATCGGAACTTGTTGGTGTTGTTGGAATACGCCCACTCACGATTATCCTCCAACCTGTCCAAGCAACTCTCCTAGATGCAGTCCCATCCATTTTTTGAGAATTCTGCAATCATGTCACTAAAACTCTCTTCCAATATCCGGGAATGCTTGAACCTAAAGTGAACATCTTCACCAGAGTTTCAAATGAGAGGCATGCGATCTAATCTTGTCTTAGGTAGGGGCTATATGGATGCCAACCTGAGTGCCCACGACTACTCTACCAGCAAACACAAATGGTTAAAACACAGATCTCTAGGACGAGGTTCTCCAAGTGTGTCTACAATCATTAACGCCCATGATCTCCAAATACAACTCATGTATAAAGGCTGTAGTTTCTCCAGAACCAAGATCTTGATCCAACAGATCCACCGACAGAAGATGACTCCAACAATTCACCAAACAAGAGAAAACCTAGACTACACCAGTTGCAACTTGTCCCAAAATTATTCTCTATGGTGAGCCTCCATTGAGCCATAGATGTTGGCATCCATCTCCACCATCTTATCAGACATTCTTTTAAGGATATTCGAAAGAAATCTGTCGCTTGCAACTTCGTTCTCCAGATGTAACATGCCAGCATTCCACCCAACAAGGACACCGCTAAGCTGCCCACTGGCTAATTTCATTTCACAACCTCACTTTATAAATCGATTTCCACAAGTTGTCATGATTCCCAATCTTTGTTTTAGGACTTCCAACACATCCACCCGATGAGTAAGCAACATAGTACTTATTGATGTAACCAACATGGTATCATTGATGCATGTTTCTGGGGGTTTGCCAAGTACCTAGTGTTCCTTGAGATGAACTTTATTTATTAACCCATGGAACATCCCGGAGAGAACCACACTAATGCATCCAACCATCTGAATACATAGAGCTTTCCATTTTCCACAAGTTCCACCGATGACATGCTGACACTTCCTTATCCCTTGTTCCATTTTCAAAGATTAGTGACTTGCCAGCACACCTCCCCCTACCCCCAGCCTTTGTTTTCTTGCGAGAACAAAGAGCCCCCTTAAATGTGCTCACCATTGTTGGCACTCTCCTTCGTGCCATTCTCCTCTGCCACCTTCCTCCCAAAGTCTTCTCTTCACCAGAAGGCCATCTTTGGAAGCCCTTTCTGCCCAAACAAGAGCTAGGAGAGTTCCCCGCTTCCAGAAGAACCTGATGCCGTGTCGAGGACATCCACTCCGCCACTGTGGCACATTGCGAGAAGAACTGCTCGCCATCCAAAGTTCCTTTACCAAGGTCACTCTCCTTCGCCACTGTTTATTTTTAGTTATGATGACCCTCTGTCTTCTTTTTTCCGTCTTGATTATTATTATTTTAAGAGAAATAATTGATTTCAGTTGCATGCTTGTTCTTTTTACTCATCGCCTAATTTATTTGACAATGACCTCACATTTGAATTCAGTTTAAGCAAACAAACTTTATACAATATCGGTTGTTTTTACTTCCTGAGGTTGAAACCTTAATAATTTTAGTTTCCTGAACTAAAATGCTATTTCAGATTGTCAGAGAAACAGTCCATCATGCCACTGTTGTTTCATCTTCATTGGGGAATTTGTTCATCTGATGTTGTCACTGTTGGGAAATCTGTTATAATGTCACTATTGAAAAATCTACTCAATGCCAAATTGCATATATGTGAATATAGTAATTTCAATTTTCGTTTTTCTCGATGATGATATGGTTGAAACTTTTAATGCAACAACAGTCTCAAATTCATACGTCAGATGATATCTTTGTGTTTTTATTATTATGTGGAAGTTATTTACAGATGGTATTTTCTGCATTGGCTTTGGCACAATATGAGATCATTTGGTTTTTTCAACATGCTGGGGTTTCCTCATCAAGAAACAAATCTGTTGCTGTGGGCATTGTAAGTTTCTTGTTAAGTGACTATTTACGCATTATCATATTCTATTCCCTACTACAGCTCATACGAATCCTGTAGTAAATTGGAAGTCCCTTTATGATATCTGATGAAAATCTATTCTTCTGAAATAGGATGCTTCAGATTCGACAGTTGGGTTTCTGTTGGATGGAATGGATCGACTTTGCTCTCTTGTTCGCAAATATATTGCAGGTCTTACTTAATATGCTGGACCTTTTTCTTGCTGCATTAATAAATCTTTGCTCTATTGTAACTTGTAAGTAATGATTGGTCTCTTTAGGGAAAGGGTGTAATTCGGTAAATCAGTTTCTTTGATGATCAATGAGTGGCTAAATTGATACTGATAGGATTCGGGAATGGCTAGATTCACACTGATGGGACTCTGGAATTATGTCATAATGTGCAGGGACTGTTGCATACTTGATCTTGTGAACTTTTCCGTTCAAGTTTATATCCCTGAAATTGTCATATTTTTAGTAGTATGGTTATGAACTTCGTATGATTTACACAATGTACCATTCTGTCAACATTAGTTAAGAGTGCCGTTATTTTTTATAGATTCGAAATAAACATAAGATATTTTTGATGTACCTGTAATAATTTATGTCTTATGCCACCCTGCTTCCTTTCTCATTTTCCCTCTTCCAACTGGTCCTCCTCTCTTTCCACTCCCTCACCTTTTTCGTGTTCCTCTCTCCTTTTGAACGCATGTTGCCTCTGCTTTCCTTGTTGATCGCCTTCTATCCCTTCTTCATCAACTATGAGTTTGCAAACTTTGAGTTGGATCTTGCAGTCCATCCCTGGTAGGGATGATAATATTTCGATGCATTGTCACCATATTTTTATCCATTTCTATATTTTGATATAAAATCTCAAAATATATAAAGAACTTGCTCTTGTTGCGGGTATTATTAGTGATGGTAATATGAATCTCGAATGTTTGTGACCACCATTCATATGCAGGCTCTTCTGAACTTTAAATGAATTAAGGACCAGGTTCCCTCATCCAACATGATCATCTTGTTCTCAGGGCGCCCACAACAAGTACTTAAACAATAAATTCTTAGACTCTTATAAGCATACCTTTTGGTTTTAACCACAAATTCTGAAACTATTATAACAATCTCTTTTAATTTTAACCCAATGAAGTGTTCTGATGGTCGAGTTGTTTGACTTCCATTCAAAGGACAATGGCTTAACCACACAATTACCATTTCCGAGGAAAATACTTCTTTGATGTTTTTGCATTGTCATACACCCCCAATTTAGACCCAAGCAGTTTTGGGGAAAAGTGACCCTAGCAGTTGAATGGGTTTAAGCTCGATAGACCCACTAAATCTACTTAAAATGTTTAAATTAAATTTATTATATAGCTTTTTGAGTGAAATAATGGGTGGCATCGAAGGTAAGTGTTCACCTATAATTTTTAAGAATATAGGTACAAAAGCGAAGAATAAAAAAGATCTTCTACGTGATAAAATGTTCTCCACATAGATCCATATACCACAAAAAGTCGAAGAATTCTCTTTAGCCACTATGTGCACAATAAACCCAAAGATCTTACCCTTTCATCGATAAATGCCCTCTAAGAAGGTGCTTCTACCCAATCCACCTTGGCCTTTATCCTAACTTCTTAGCTGATGTAGCTGGAAATGATGAGGTGATCGTTAATATGAGGCTCCACCTATCAACAAGGGTGGGTCACGTTGGTCATGAATACGAGGGTTTTTATCACTTGTTCACTTTTTAACTTCTGCAACAACATTGGTTATGCCCCCCCTTTTTGGAATATCAGTTGTGCCCCTACCTTTTTTGCAATTTATCACTTGTACCCCTTGTATTAGTTGATGTCCACCGACCTTCCTAACGAACGATAACTTTTGGAAGTTCTATAACACTGTTTTATAAAGGACCTAACGATTACGATGTTTGCGTTTTGCAACATTGTTTTGCCAAGAAGTGTAGGCAGATAAAGTCTGATGTATGGTGTCAAAGGACCTGAAGAACTAAGAGCTAAATAGTACATAACTCTAAGGCATTATTTGAACAAAGATACTTAATAGTAGCAGAAAGAATGATCTTTATTTTAGTCATGAAATTTTGCATTACAGAAGTAACAGAACCAATCTCATACTTGTTTTTCAATAGACAAATCCAACAAAGTCTAGAAAAATCATCAACTGCAATGAGGTAGAACTTGTGCCCCTGGTGAACAAAAACACGTATGGGATCCCAAATATCAAAATGCACCAATTCGAATAAAGAATTACCGATACAACTCCGATGACTACAAAAAATTGGTAGAATGATGCTTCCAAAACTGACAAGCCTCGCACTCAAAAGTGATTTGGGAGGGAATTTGTGTGAGGACTCTATACAACTTATGTATATGAAGATAACCGAATCAAAGGTGCCCCAAGTACGGTAAACTGATCAGGTGGAAATAGAAGGCTTATGAGAAGACTGCAACGAGATAGAAAATGCACCCTTCGAGTGAGTATATCCTGAAACACAAGAGAAGATGGTCAAAATGGCTCGATAATTCAGTTCCTTTGTAATGTGACTAATATACAATAAGTTCATAGATTTTTTTAGAAGGAAAAGGGTGGCGTCCCAGAACATGGGACCCACCGCCAAGTATATTAATCCATATATATAACTATAAAAAATTACAATGTATTACATCTTTCACATTGCATACAGTGCTCTGCTATGTTATATTACATTTTCTGTATAACACGACCGACCCCAAAAATGACACTATTCCTTGCACACCAAATCGAACACAAAAGCACAAATGGGCACGTACCGTCCTCGTGTTTGTAGCCACAAACCAATCTGAAGCTCTTCTAAAATCCGACACAATCCTGACCCCCATACCATGAGATGTTGGCCATATCCCGCTCCTGCACAAGCTGATGGGCAAGAGAAGAAAAGGTGATATGCATTTTCAGTCACCACACCACATCTGACGCACACACCAACCTCCATTCCCAACAGTTTTCCTTGACAAACTCGCATGAGAATCCTATCTTGTTACTGAAGCTGTAAAAAAATCTTTATTCGATTAGGCACCCTGATCCTCCGTATCATCCTGATATCAACTGCCATCACTTCCTCCACCTCCTCCACCAAAAAACGATATGCCTTTTTCACTGAGAAACTCCTGTCTCCCTAAGTAAAGTGATCCTTGCCATTTGTCGGACCCTCAAACTGTGCCAAATGTGCATGTAGATCCTAGTATTCATCTACCCTCTCGTCTGATAGGACGGAGTAGAAGACAGGGACCCAAGAACCATGCTCCCAAACCTGTTGCACCATCGCCCACCTGTTGCCCGCCAACCAGCATAACTGTGGGTACTGCTCGCTCAAAATCCCCTTGACTGTCCAATCATCCAGCCATAACCGAAACATGACCCCATCCTCCAGAATTGGCGCAATTCACTACCAGATTAGGTAACACCTCGGTGATCCCCTTCTACAATGATGAAAGCAGATGGTTCGAAACAACCATTATAAACATGAATTCCCTATAAATCTTCCTCATTAGTATGCATAACGAGTCCTCAGATTTCCCATATATACACACCACCCACTTCACCATGAAAGCCTTGTTCATCTCGCCCACCTGCAAAATTCCCAGTCCACCCTTCTTCTTCGACGTCGTCATCTTGTCCCATCCCACCAATTGGATGTCCCGTCTAGTCTGCCTCTCATCCTCCCAAAAAAACCTCCTCATGAGACTCTCAATCCTCGTGCGAACTCCCACATGAAGCCACCTCGTGGAGCAAAAAAAGATAGGTATGGCCGAAAGAACGTGCTTCAGGAGCACCATCTTACCACCTCTCGACAACATCGACTCTTTCCACCCCGCCATCCTTTCCTCTAACATGTCCAACAAGACTCTCTAATCTATATTCTTTGGTTTCCCCACCATTAGCGGGAGCCCTAAGTATGTAATCGACAGCCTAGCTGTTGGGCGGCCTAAAGTCGTCGCTGCTCCCTGCATCTCAAGCTCAGATAAGCCAATAGGAACCACAATTGAGTTATCTCTATTGATCTGAAGGATCCCAATAATTGTCCATAATGAGTGACGCTCGTTGAATCTTCTCCTCCTTAGCCCCATGAACATAAGAGTGACATTCACAAACTGGAAGAGCTAGATGGATATCTCCTCCCTCTCATGACTACCACACCATCCCACGCTCGTCACCAGTCTCATCATTACTACCAAGGCATCCACCACAATGATAAACATAAGCGATGCTAGAGGGCACTCATGTTCGATGCCCCTCTGCAGCTGAAAAAACCCCCTTCCAACCTACCATTTTACCAAAATAGTGTGTGAAGTAGTTTTCACACTTCGCTTGATCCATGCAATCCACTATTTCGGGAAATACCTCTTCTCCAAAGAAGCCCATAAGAATCTCCAATCAATGCAATCGTAAGCATGGGAGAAGTACACCTTCCACTATCCCCCTTTCACCTTGTTTCGTTTCCAGTTTGTCGTCATCTTCGAAGCCAACACCAAGCCATCAACCATATTCCTCCTTGGCACAAAAGCCATCTACTTGGACGAGATGATCCGATCCATCACCTCTCTCAAGTGATTCGCAAGAATCTTCGAACAAACAGATATGATTCATTAGACAATGTAATGGGCTTGTAATTTAACTTTGGACGACGCGTCCCTCCTAGGGAGCAAGAAGATAAGAGCCTTGTTCAATCTCTCAAAGTTGCAGTTGCTATTCCGAAACTCTGCGAGGACCTCCAAAACATCTTGTTTGATCATATTCCAGAACTCCTGGTAGAAGGCCATCGGGAAACCATCTAGGTCGGGAGCCCGGTCCGCATTCTGCTGAAAACTTGCCCATATGGCCTCCTCCATGAAATCTCTCATCAACAAGTCTGCGCCCGACTCAGCTATCCGTAGACGCCTCTGCCTCTCTAGTCCCATCTGGCATGGATGCGATGCTTGTCGAACTCTTGGAAATGTTACTGCAATGCCGCCCCCACTGCCTTGCCTCCTTCCACCACCGCACCATCAATCGAAATCGAGTGTATGAAATTTTTGCACTTACAAATGCGTGGATGGTGTGAACCAAATCTCACCCTATCCTGTAATAGGGGATTGTGTCCCATTTGCAGTAACTACATATCTGTCAGGGTGAATTGAATCATATGATGGGTACTACACTCCGTCGTTTCTACGATTATGAGATGCTCCCCGGTCCATGATCTACTATGAAATGCTTGCCATGTGAACTAGTAAGTGCATAAGTTGAACCTGAGGTACTGGTAGAAGCTGCAACCTTTGATGGGGTTGAAGGAACACTGGTAGAACCAGTGGAGGGAGACATATTCTCCCTTAGACAGGAGACGTGATCATTGTGCTTTTGATCAGTTGAGGTGGCAATAGTCTCAATCTACTTTGCAGCACTGGTAGATGTTGTGAACATGCTTTTGGTTGCAAGTATCTGCAAAATGATGGCTGTATATGCACTACTGATGAGAGCACCTACCTCCTTTCTCGCAAGCACCGAGTCCTCTCAACTATGTTGAACCTCCCCTTTCACCAGATGCATCCATCGTAGAGGAGGTTTGACTAGTAAATGCATGGGGCAGTGTGCTCATTCAAATGTAGGCCTCCTTTTTGGGAGGTATAGATGTGCCTGTGAGAAGTTGGTTACGAGTAGGATCATACTGTGGATCAAGTACTGTAAGAAAAATACCTACCATCATGGCATTCTTATATGTTGTCTTCTGCTCAATGGTAACATTCAGAGGCATGAAGCCATGGAGCTTCTCGAACATGCCCTCAGGCTTGGAATATAATGCATGAAGAGGTCGAGCATCCTGCTTGATTGTGAAGATGTCGTACTGAAGTTGAATAATCTTCATCTCATTCCTTGATCGAGAAAATCTGATGGTAAGGATGTCCCATATTGCCTTGACATTGAGCTTATGGAGAATATAGTTAGCTATCTCTGTGATAAGGATATTGAGGAGCCAAACACATGCGCACAAGTTATCTTGCTTCCATGAAGCATTTACACTAATCTTATCTGTCAGCTCATCTCGCATCATGATGTATTACTTGTTGTTGATCTACATGATACTCATGAACTACATAGCACATAGTTTACAGTTGAGCCCTTCCATCTTGACAATGGATCGAGCCTTTGAAGGCCACATAGGAGAATACATCAACCTTGTTCTCTATCATGATGAACGATGGAGTTTGAAATGGACATAGCCGGGGGTGTAGAATGATACGATATTATCTAGACGATCATGTAGGGAACAAGTTGTGTTTGTAGACTCAAAGCACAAGCGTTCCCATCAATGATGCGGACACTCAACTCAAGGGCCAACATGGTGAATTTATATGTCTGAAATCACTATGGCTGCACCAAAATTAAATTGTGAGGGGACCTAGGGCATATGAGGAGTTCTTTGGGACAACTTGAGGACGTGTAGCGACGCTCGGTTGGGCTGATGGGTGGCGGTGCAACTGTCATTGGCGGCTGCGTAAAGTCTCCTCGGGAGCACTTGGCGATGGATCTAGTGCCTTGTGGTGTGCGGATTTCGCCGCTTGTTGCTTCGAGGCATGACCGATTGCACACTATTGAGGTTGAGCGATGGGGGTGGATACGATCGGTCTCATGTAGAGAAAATATTAAATGATTTATTTATTCAGGAGGCCGTGAGGCTCTCTTATAAAGAGGAGAGAGAACCTAACAAATTACAATAGAAAGAAATATGAAATGCATAAATGCTAATTACTCTCAATAGATTTCATTTTACAGAGCATCATTCAATTTTCACTAGGAAAACGACTGTTACAAAGAGCATTTTTATTTCGCATAGCGCGGAATTGCTCTTGGTTGAAACCCTTTGAATATTGATGAAAGGATCATAAATATCAACAAAAAGATGGGAAATAAGATGACCTGAATTGCAATATAATTACTTCACATTCAGCAGTTAATGTAATTTGTAAAAGAAATTCCAATTTCAGAATCATGATTTAATGAAACTGAGTTCAAAATAGACTGAAGATGACCAAAATACTATATCAGATAAGCAAAATGGATGAAATCATTTGATAAGATCTTACAGCCATTATACATGCTTTCCTCAATCACGAAAAAAATACCACCTCATTTGAAAGGCACTCTATATATATAAAGATTGTAAGTTACTGCGGTGAAGATACATAATTGGATATGTAATCTCACAAGGAAAATCAGATTCATGATGGGAGTATTGAACAAAATATTGGTGCTTTGTTAACGGAAGATAAAACGAGGGAACCTCGTTTAAGGCAATTTGGACGTGTAAGAGTGTTTTAGGAAGACCAAAGAAATCTTTCAAATTGGATAAGCAAAACTTGGGTATGAGTCTCCAGACCTAACTAATCTAGGTAGACTCAATCTCAGAGAAGGAACGGGTGGTAGGGGAGGCTTTTTGAAGGAGCAAATGCTACGGATCTGCATAGACACCATCCAATGTCTCTTCGTTGTTGTATTGAGCATTATTGCTTGGATTGCCATTTTTTGTTGTTCGTGTTTGGTCAGAAGGGTCACACGATAAATTATAACTTGTATTTGGGTCAGTACGACACTTTCCCAGCTAAATTAAATATAAATATTTGTTAACAAAATAAAAGTGTACCCACTTAATGGTCTAGTGGTAGTACAATGCATCTACCACACGAAAGACCAGTGTTCAAATCCCACTCTTGCAGTGGTTGTGTTAGGTAGTCGACGACCAACGTAAAAAATAGTCGAATCTTTCAACATGAATTTGAGCAAGAATCCATGTAGCAGACCCTACTTATATGTGGAGAAGGCTTAGTACATTTTTGTTAACAAAATAAAAGTACCAATTAAGTTTCACTAAATTATTGGGCATCCTACTTTATATTTACGTTATCGAAAGTTAAGAAAAAATAGATTAGTTGGTCACCTAGTGGTTAGTCAGCATGGCTTATTCGGTTGGCTATAATACCGGACCGCATAGTCGGACTAATTAATCGGCATCGTTGGTCAACTATTGCGACACTTTCTCCATGTTTGAAAGCTTATCAGTAAGTGCAAATGAGTATATTGGCTTCGCAGTTCTCACCTTGAGAATTGAAGATGTAGTGGTTCTGCATTTTAGTTGGACAACTATCAAATAAAATGTGGACATGTGAAAAACTCATTATTCAGGTCTATTATAAACAATTTGGACATTTGCAATATCATAAACTCGTGATTCCTTTTCTGAGGTTGTACTTTTTAGACTCACCCTGGAGTAAATTATGTGCAAGTTGTATATGTTCACTTAGCATATTATGTTGATTTCTTTTGTAGTAAAAGGTCAAAGGTCTTTAATTTAATTACACCATATAATACTGGTTTACATATCTATACTTTTTTGGGTTCGATCTCCCAGTTGTTGGACTAAAAAGATGGGATGATATTTTGGAAAGTAATGAAAAGTTTTTACATATGCTCAGAACTAGGAAATTTGACTTTTTTCAACAGCTAAATCACACAAATATTTTAAGTAGACCTTAATGACTTCCCTAAGATCAATGTTTTCATTTGTAATACTCCACTGCATCTGTACTCAACTGGGTGGTGTAGTAGAGAAGGAAGTATACATAATCTTGAAACAACTAATGACAACTGTTGCCTTTTATTGGAGAAAATGATTTTTAAGGTTATACACAATCTTCATGTTACTATGTAACCCTTCATCTTAACAAAATATTTAAGTTCTACCTTGTAGGATGGTGTATTTTGATCAAAATATTCCAACTTTACTTTCTCTGAACTGGAAGTCGTATAACTTGAGTTGATGCATGATGTACGCTTCTGTGTTTGTCTCAATTAAATTGTTTTGTTTTCTGGTCAGCAATACGAGGTTATGCATTATCGTACTTGTTATCGTGTGCGGGAAGGATTCGGTTTCTTCTTGGCACACCTGGCATGGTAGCACTTGATCTGGATTCGACTTTGAAGAACTTATTTCAGAAAGTTGTTAACTCTCTAGAAAGCATACCAAAGCCTCATGCAGAAAATGCTTCCACAGTCACATGCAACCTTTCTGTAAGTAATATATAATCTTTCTGTGAGACATTTATACATGTTATTGCAGCCTATGCAAAATACAGATTGACTACCTATTTGTCACCGTATATTATATTTACTATATTATATTTACCTAGTTGACTGTTGGGGTACAACAGCTATTGTGCTTGATAACTGTGGGAGCCTGTTCTTACAGAACATTCGTGGATGCTTTCTAAAAGTGAGCAGTAAGATAATTTTATGAATTGGCTTTTATGAATTGACGGTAAATGATGTTAACATAAATTAATCAGATTGCAAAGTGATGAAATATAAATGGGAAAAAGCTCATTCATAAGTTGCAATTAACGATGCTAACTATAATCAATTAGAATTTCTCTGATAATTCTATGCATTATGAAGGGAAAAATTAAGACAATGGAAGTGTGATCCGTTTACGTATATTTTCTGTTCCGCTAGAATTATTATACTACAAGAAATCTACATACTGATGATTAGGTGCATTAAGCCAGACCTAGGCATACCTTTGCATTTTCTTGCCTGCCCGAGGGTGAGCTGAATGAGCAGCACCCAGTAGGATTTGAGAAATGTGAGAATCACAGAATGCTAAGTAGGGCAATAAATGGACAGTAGTTACTAGTATAGAAAACCCAGCAAGGGTATTGTTTTGTCGACATCTACATTTTTTTTTGTTATCTGTTGTATGCCCTCTTCTTGGTTTAAATAAGGTTTCTAACTTCCACGACAAATCTTTAGCAAATCACCTACCCACAGCCTTTGGTGGGTCTCTCCACTCCGAAGATCTTCTGGTGGACCACCACCTCAAGTCATTGTGCTTAGGAAGTATGGGTGAATCCCGGAACTGCTGCACATATTCACTTCACTTGCCTATAAATGGTCTATCCATTATGGGGTATAGTCAACATCATGAATTTGATGCAGTGTGAAACAAATAAATAGATTTTTCATCCGTTAACTAAATTAGGGTCGAGTTAATTTTATTGTGTTCGTTGAAATTTTATTTTAAACAAAGAAATCGCATGTGATCTCTAATCAACTAGTTAGTCAGTTATATTAAGCAGCTAGTTGGTTAGATATATTTAGAGTACAAATTAGGATTTTATTTTATTTCGATTTTACCATCTTTCTATTTTTGTAACCCCACCCCTCCAATATAAAGGGGATGGTAGTCTAATGTTTAAGGTGATTCAGAATTAACCAAAATTTGAGATATATCTCATATCTCTTCTCTTTTCTCTCTTCTCCCTCCACACGATCCCCATGCTTCTTCTTTCCCAATTCCCTTACAACCAATGAGTTTTCTCTTCTCCTCCCTCCAAAATTCTTCCACCAAATTTTTTTCCACCGCCAAAGTTATTTTTTAAAGTTAAAATTTCTCATTTGCATCAATTAATATCAAAACATGGCCTACAAATCGTCCTCATGATCTCATCTGACAATCCATCTAGGCATTCACGCGGTCATAATACAAAGAATCTCGTTTAAAGGGTCGCACATTGCGTGCTGAGGTTAGAATTGCACTATCGATATACTCCAAATGTGTGTAGATATGCAAGCTATGGCGAGGGAAATGCGTGATCTGAGGAATGTTGAATCGTTGACGTAACAACTAGAGGAAAATACTGTCAAAAACATTGCAAAAGCTGTTATCCAAGAGGTTTCCAAAACCCCACTACCATCACCAAGTGTTGTTGTTAGTGCAGCCCTCGTCCAAACGAGTTTGAAGGTCATACTGGAAAAGAAAGTGAAGAAATGGAGGGAAAATGGCTATATGGAGTTTCTATCTAGCACATTTCAGATCTGTAATTGTCGGGGAAATTGACCCCAATGCCCCCTCCGCCCATTCCATTCCCTTCGCCAACTCCTCCGAACTCGGTGCAACCCTCTCTCCCACCCCCAACCATAGTGGCATCGACCCTAGCCTCACCACCACAATAGCCCACACCGCCACCTCTGTCGACCTCCCTCCGACCCCGTCTCCCATCATCTCCCCAACCCTGACACCCCATTCGATCACCCCTTGCTTCAACCTCGCCACCCTCGCTACCCGTCGAGCCAAACCCAACTCCAACCATCTTACCATCTCCTCCATTAGTGGTCACGCTGCCACCCCTACTACTGTTCCCACCATTACTAACCACACCTGCCACACCGCCCCCTTCCTCCACATCGATAATCCTCCAACTCACATACCTGGAATCGTTATCCCTAGCCCCAACCTCGTCCCCAAACTCGACATCACCGTCAGGAGCCTACCAACGACATTCCCTTGTTCGTGTACTAGGGTTACACCACTAGCAAAGGGCGGCTCTTCATTGAGACCACTGATGACTTCAAGAACCATCGTTGCCTAATCTTCAGTCGATTTCATAGCAGCCATCTGGCACTCTACACACACCACCATCGTTGATGCCCTCGAAGGGAGTCTCGACGTCGCTATCATTTTGGTAAGATTCAAACCCCAACGAGGGAAATGGGTTTCTCTCTTATCAGTTGCTTCATCTCTACGAAAAGAGATAAAAATATCTACTGAGAATTTTATAATAGGGCCCTTCAGCAGAAACCTTTTAACCTAAAGGTTAAAGAGGAACATGATATATAAAGAGGAATATATCCAAATGAAGGGGTAAAAATATTGCAGAAACACCCTCCGGCTGAATATAATTACAATCATAATGTTAAATTGAGTAACAAAGTTACGAAATCGGAGCAAAATACTCAACGAATTCATCAAACCTTGTCCGGTACCGCATCTGAAAATCAAGACACTCATCTGGAGATGAGTTTTTCGAGCAGCAAAGAGCTGATGCAGCGTGAAAGAAATAGACATGGCTCTAATTTTCCTTCGTTAAATACATTAGGGGCGAGTTAATTTTATTGAGTCAGTTGCAATTTTACTTTAAATAAAGAGATCGCATGCGATGTCTAATCAATTAGTTAGTCGGTTATAATATATTAAGTAGTTAGTCAGTTAGAGATATTTAGATACTAAATTAGGATTTTATTTTATTTTGATTTTTATCATATTTCTATTTTGTAACCACTCCCCTCCAATATAAAGGGGATGGTAGTCAAATGTTGAAGGCAATTCAAAGTTAATTAAAATTTGAGATTTATTCCATCTCTCCTCTTTTCTCTCTTCTCCCTTCACGCGATCTCGACGCTTCTTCTTCCCCTAATCCCTCGCAACTGATGAGTTTTCTCTTCTCCTCCCTCCCACCAAATATTTTCCCCCATCAAAATTATTATTTTCATCGTTAAAATTTCTCATTTGCATCAGAATTGAAGCCGCATAGCCATGTCGAATAATAGGCTATTGGTTAGATATATGTTCTCAAAATTGTAATATGGCTAGACCAAAGTTGGTCTGTTCGATTTCTAACACTAGTTAAATATTATTTTCTCTACTATCTATTGTTTGCAATTATTTCCTTCATTCGTTAATTCGTTACTCGGTGGTTTGTCAGGCGGGTTATTGATTAAGGACTAACTAGTAGTTGGGTGACTAATCGGATTTAGTCGTAATTTTATCGACTTTATAGTTTTTAATTGTTTTAAATATATAAATCATTTTTCTACATATATTCCAATATGTTTACATAGATTTATACATTTTCTATACTGACATAATTAAATAAAAGAAACATTAAACTCAAATCAAACGTTAAGCATCTTTGATTACATTTTACTTTTTAAAAAATGTTTGTTGTAGTAGAGGTCGGTCGACTATTGACCGAGTAATCAACAGTTAGTTAGCCACCCCACCAGCTCGACTACTCGGTCTATTTGGTCGCCTTTTACAACTATCTTTTTAATCGATTCACTTATTACTATTTATTGCGTAAGTATGTGTACCATGCACTTAAAGTAAATACAATAAATAGAAATTAAAATGAAGGCAAGTACTCATGTCATTAATTATTATATTATGAATTTTGTTATCATTCTAATTTCTATTTTTTTAGCCATAAAATGGAGAAGCACGTCAAGTTGTCTGTCCCAAATCTATTGAATTATCAAAGAAGAAAATACTTACAGAAGCCAAGACTAGAGAAGAGACCTTGCATAAAAAGTTACATTGCAAAGTGTGCAAAGTATTCCCAGAAGAGAGCTTGACATATCAACATTGTTTGCTAGTCTTAAATGTGCAAACAAAAGGGTTGGTGAAGAAAAGGATGGTTCCCAAGATCGTAAGAACTAGATGTACTCATTAATTGAAGCCAACAATCATCAAGGAGAATGTTTTTGAAGACTTATCTTGGATTGTAATAGAAGTGCAAGTGAGATATATGAGGTGGTAGTATCTTATATCGAATGGTAGCCCAAGAGATGCTAGGTGAGTCTAAAGGAGGAGTTCTAGGTCAAAGAAAGTCTTGGTGGTGGAGCGAAGGGGAGCAAAATAAGCTTAAAACTAATATAGTTTGCTTTAGAGCCATGTATAAAGATAGAATGGAGGAAATTGTCATTAACCGCAAAACAGTAAAGAAGGAAGTGAAAAAGTTGTAAATGAAGTTAACACAAAAGCCTACGAAGTTCTCTCAAAACACTTGACTCTAAGGAGGGCAAGAAGGAATTATTCAGACTGGTCAAAACAAGAGAAAAAAAGATAAAAAATCTTTCTCAAGTGAGATGCATTAATGATGTGGAAGGACATGTGCTTGTTACTCAGAAGGATATAGATATTGGATGGAAACAGTATTTACAAAAGCTTTTCATTGAGCAACAATATAAAGAGATCACTTGGGGAGAACTAACTAATCGTGAAAGTTACCCGAATCGTGTGAGCTATAAATGAATACAAAGGGAGGAATGCTTTGAAGGATATAAAACCTAAGAAAGGTGTAGGACTTGGTGATGTCCCTATAGAAGTATAGGGAGTTCTAGGGGAACATTGCTCGACTTGGCTCACAAATTTATTCAATTTAGCATTTGGGAGACATTTAAAATTGTTTGAATTACAGATGTATGAAATTGATGAGTCATACTTCTGAAAATTTGGGAACGTGTGATTAAAAGAAGGCCGAAGCAAGTTTCCAAATTAAAATAAAATCACTTCGGATTCACGGCAAGTCACTCAACTATTAATTGCTTTGGAGAAGGCTTAGAGATAAGTCCATTGTACATTAATTTTATATAGAATATGTATAATGGAGCTTCCTCTTGTCTAAGGAACTAGTCTAGGAAGATCTATTATTTTGACATCAGCATCGATCTTCATCAAGGTTCAGCTTTGAGTCCATTCCTTTTTATTTTGATTATGGACGAATTGACTAATCACATTCAGAATGAGATACCTTGGTTTATGTTGTTTGTTGATGATATTATATTGATTAATGAGACTAGAGATGGAATAAATGAGAAGCCTGTGATTTGGAGACATGCCTTGACTGAAGGATTTATATAAAAGGGGCTAAGATTGAATACATGGAATGCACATTTGATGGAGTCAACATTCAGAAGAAAGCTTCTTTTATATACTTGGACCTATTTTGCAACATGATGGGGAAATCACGGGAGATCTTACTCAAAATAAATGCTGGTTGGCTAAAATGGAGGGCCCCCAAGGGGGTGTTGCTCCAGCTGCGGTTGGGAGGAGCTGCATGGTCTTCTTCTCTTATTCTTTTTGTGCCCTAGTTTTCTGCACCACCAATCTAGTAGTGTCACTGCATTCGAGTTTTGGAGAAATAACCAGATTTGGGCCTCGCGTGAGTGTTTCTAATCCCATACGAGTAGGGTGAGGGTTCGCGATCTGTTAAGAGCGTCGCTTTCGATCTTCATCTTCATTTAATGCCTTCAATTGCACACACGGAAGAATATCATGTCGCTTGGAGGTCGACAAACTCCAAAGAATACCAAATAATAATTTTAATATAATGATTCTCCAAGATGACTCCTTACCGCTGGAGAAACTTGCTCACCGATGGCACAGACTCCAGATCTCCATAAATATAATGAAAGTTGGAACTTGACGAATTAAACTGCAGAATCGAACTGATCCGATACCATATTGAAAATAAACAAGCGGACACGAATTCGATAAGCAGAGACAAAAAACCAAACATAAACATCTTGGATTTTACATATAACCCTAGTGCCTATGGAGCGAGATTAAACCACATGAGAAGGCCTTGAACAACCGGATCTTCTATTGAAGTTTCTCAATGAGTACAAGGAGTGTGTATCTCTTTATATAAACCCCACAAACAGATTGAACCCATCAAATAGTAGATGTGTGACTAAACATGAGTGGAAGAGGGGGGTTTGAAACGTTTTTGTTAGAGAATGTAATAGGTGGGTAATTGGATATCACCTAGATCCAATTACCCCACTCATGTTTAGTCCCACATAGATAAGCGGTGGGACTCCAATCCGTCTGAGGGGTTATATACGTAGACCCTCGCCCCATGTACTCATTGAGAATTCTAATAGACACATATGCCCCTTTGAGGCTTTCTCCCATGGTTTCATCCTGCTCCATGGGGAGTAAGGTTTCATAAAAATCCATTTGTCAACATTTATCTTTCTTTATATTTTTCGCTATGTTTATCGATTCGCTTCCGCTTTTTAGATTTCAACATGGTATCAGAGCGGGTCGACTCTTGAGGATTTTATATTCTTTATTTAAATTCGAAATTCGATTGTTTCTTGAAGATGATTATTGTTTGATTCAAGTTCTGTCCAAGTTGTAGGTTTTCTATTGAAACCTTAGTTCATGATTTGGGCACATCAGGCCTTCTGCAAGATCATTGCGCATTCTCCAACACTTCCGCAAATGTGGGCGATGGTGGTGCCTCTTGTGAACCCCCTCGGATATGGGTACCCGTTTACAACACATTCGCGGTATTTCATTCATTAAAGATCACATAAGACCCATGAAAAAGCGGGGAAATTTTTCACGTTTCATATTTTTATTTGACATTCACAATTAATCTCACCCACAGAACCAACAACAGGATGCACCACCAAAATTTCGTTCATTAATTTCCATTTATATACATGTACAAAAAAGGCTAACAGTACATACATGTATTCCCAAAAATGTAACTGAAGAGAAAGAAAGCATTTTATATCATAACTGAACAAAAACTATAATAACTACAATTGTACCATCTGGTGTAGCAACGAATGTCACGAATCATCAATCAGCTACTAAGTCGTAGGTCGCTTGTCTGCCAAAACTTGAAAGGAACAAGAGACATCAACGAGCGCTGGTACACCTCGAAAATTTATTAAATTGATGACATGTTATTACATCTTGTTTCATTCATTCTTGATTTACTTATAGATGATCCTCCTAAACATTTCCACCATAATCTTTTCTTAAAGTTATTCTTGGATAATGATTCCATGTGGGTCAACTATTTGTTGGCATATAAGAGAAGGGTATTCATATCCTAATATATTATTATTATTATTTATATTTTGTTGACCATCTCAAACAGGATTTTGAATAGTTTACGTAACCATATACAAGCATGATTTCCATCACTTCTCTAAAATAATTATGTTAAATCATCCTACGACTGATTTATATCCTATACACAACCTGACAAATACACACAACTTTGAGACATCCACTCAGATTCACCAAACAACAAGGATTACATCCTTACACCACATGATAGATTTTGTGGGAGTCAAATTCCTAAGTAGTACCTGGGTATTACTTAAATACTCAGGTTCTACGAATTGTTTTTTTTACTCAAAAACTACAGAGGTGTCGCATGTTGAACATGCGACACCCCTTAAGTTTTTTTTTACCCAGGAACTACGTATGTGTCGCATGTTGGATATGCGCTATACATAACGCATATTCAATATGCGATATCGAGCCTAAATAAGCCCCGCGCCCAGCGGCCTTGCCATTTCCCAGCCCTTGCGCCCCGTGCCCTTCCTTCTCCAGCACCCCAGCCGCACCCGACGCCCACTTCAGCACCCTCCTCCTGTGATCTCCTCCTCTCTCAAAAACGCCCGTTTTGGTCACTCCTAGCCCCGCGGAACACTCCTTTTCCGTGGTTTCACTGATTGGCACCGTCCTAGCCACCACCGCGTCTCCACAGGGCTAATCCCTTGTTGCGAACAATTGGAGTTGGTAAAACGTTTTCTTTAGTTTTTTTTGTATCATATGCATATTATATTCATTTCTCGAATGTATGACGTTTGTTTGTACGTTGTGTCACGTATTAGGTTAGAATGGAGCAGTTGTATTGTATGTGTCATTTGAGTGGTACACTCATGTCCGGATCGTCAACCAACGTGAGGGGGTTTGTGTTGACTCCTAATATGACGTTCGATGAGATGTTGAACTTGGTTTACCGTAAGTTCAACTTGGATGTTGACAGTCAAAAAATCCGATTATTACATCGCATCCCTCGAGGCCCAGGGGAGGAACTGTCATTTTCATCTATTGTCGATGATGATGATGATGTGCAGGCGGTTCTTGTGTACGCTCGGACCATTGGGAAATCAATGCCTACCGATATCTATGTTGAAGATATATCTGTGAGCGAAGTCCCCACTGTTATGACTAACAAGGGACCGTCTGGAGTCCCGAGTACACAAGCAGCAGTTGTCCGCAGCACGCCACCAAGAAATGTCCCATCCATGGGACCCTACTTTGATACGGATGCGCCTGTAACGCAGCCAAGCACGGTTCAGGATTTGGGCTTGAGTGAGCCGTTGCTGCGAGAGGTTAACCGGATGGATCAGGATTTCATCCCTTGGGGGACCGATGATGACCTGGAAGAAGGTAGTGAAGACGTCGAAGATGATCTGATGGACGAGGAGCTCCCAACTGATGAACAAACCGCGCATACTATTATACCCCGTATACCCTTTTTTCGGGTTAGAGGGTCAAATACTCGTTCAACATATGAAGACGACATTCGAAGCAAGTCTAGACTTGATGGTGTTGCTGACGAAATCCGCAAGGGTAGGACGTTCAAATGTAGGGAGGATTTGGTTTACGCTGTGAAGAAGTTCCACATTCTATCACATTATGACTTCATTGTCAAGGAATCCACCAGCTTGATATGGTCGGTTTTTTGTACGCAGAGATCGAATGGTTGTGTTTGGTATTTACGAGGACATTTCAGAAAATTTGATGGACTCTGGGTGATCTCCAAGGTTGTTGGGCACACACTTGTATAAACCCAACAGTTAATCAGGATCACCCTCAGTTGGACTACAAATTCATGTCCAGATCATTGCTAACTCTTGTTAGGGATGACCCTAATGTTCGTGTATCAAGTTGTAGAGCTCACATCCACGAGATGTACAACTACTGGGTTACAAAGAAAATGACTTGGGATGCTCGAAGGAAGGCCATCGGAATCGTATTTGGTGACTGGAAGAAGTCATACGCTGAAATGCCTTTTCTTTTGCATGCAATGAAGGCTGCTATTCCAGGTACTGAAATTGATATTGAATATAGCGACCATCCTGATCCTCAGAAACCTCTCTGCCGCAGATTTGAACGATGCTTTTGGGCATTTGGTCCTTCGATTGAAGCATTCAAATATTGTCGGCCTCTGATTAGTGTTGACGGGACACATTTGTACGGAAAGTACAAACAAAAACTGCTCATTGCTTGCGGTGTTGACGGGGATAAACATATTGTTCCCCTTGCATTCGGGATCGTCGACGAGGAATCCGCTCCGTCATGGAAGTGGTTTCTTTCGTTGGTACGTGTAAGGGTAATCGACATGCGAGCTGGACCAATATGTATCATCTCTGACAGGCATTCTGGTATAAAAGCCGCTATGAAAGATGCTGATGTGGATTTATTAGAACCCTTTGCATATTGGCGGTTTTGTACAAGACACGTCGCGAGCAACTTCAATAGTGTCTTTAAAAATGGCTCCATGAAAGCTCTGGTGCAAGCAGCAGCATTACAGGCGACACCTAGGAAGTTCGCGTACTTCATGAGGAAATTGCAAGAGTCGAATAATGGAGCAGGTAGATGGTTTTCGACTCATGATTGTCGTCGTGAGCAATGGACCTTGGCCTATGACAGTGGGTATAGGTTTGGTCAGATGACTACAAATCTGAGCGAAAGCTACAATGCAGTTCTTAAAGATGCCCGTTGCTTGCCAATCTCTGCGTTAATTGAGAAGACCTTTTATAATTGTGTGTCATACTTCATTCAACATGCTGAAGAAGCAAGCGCAACCATTGCTGCTGGTCGGAAATTCACGCATTACGCATCCACAGAGTTGACCCGTTGGACTGCAGCTGCGAATGAGGACACAGTAACTCAGATACAAGTACAACCAGAAATATTATTCGAGGTGTCTACCAGGGCTCGACGGACGTCTACTGGTATTCGTGGGCGCAAACAGTACACGGTAAATTTGCTACAAAGGAAATGTACTTGCAATAAGTGGCAAATATTTCGTATCCCGTGTTCCCACGCCATTGCAGTCATTTCAAAGTGCCGGGATGAAGTGGATTCCTATGTTAGAGAGTGGTATACCTGGGAGAACCAGTTGAAGGTTTATGGTGGGTAATTTTTCCCCATCGGTGATCGTGAAACATGGGCTCTTTTTGAATATCCTGAGTTACGTCCGGACCTAAAGCGTAAACGCGGTAAAGGTCGTCCATGTACAACAAGAATACATAATGAAATGGATGTCAGAGATGTGATTCGGCAAAATACTTGTTCCTTTTGTGGGATATTAGGTCACACGCACCGTGGATGTCCCAACAAAACCTCAAGGGATTCTCAAGCATCCACATCAAACGCGCAGACGACAACCAGGAATAAGAATAAATGTGGAAATTGTGGTGGCATAGGTCACAACCGACGTAAATGTCCAAGTTCGAGTAAGTGTGCTTCCCTCCTATATTATTTATTTTCATTGTATGTGATAGTTGTGGCGTAAACTTGTTGCTTTTGTCGGATGTTGTTGGTTTTTACATTGTATTGTCTCACATTGAATATTGGAGGGCAAAACACAGCTTGCATATTGCCCGCTGGGATGAACGTGAAGTTAGAACTATTCGCATCGATCGGTCTAGAGGGATATTCGCAACGCCCGCATACGAGCAATGGTATCGGACCATAACTCGAAGATTTGTCGGACGTTTAGGTGCAACTCTGGCAAGCAACGTAAGTACTCGAGCTATAATTTTTTTGGTAAATTAATTAAGAAAACTCCTTCAAATTTACATTTACGTTTTTTCGTTGGATGCAGCTCGCTTTGTGGAGTCGTGTGTACGACATTGGAAACGAGGAATGCCGCGAGATTGCGGCACAAGCGAAGGCGGAAATGACGGAGTGGCTGTCATTACAATTTGCAGATGCGGTCACGTTACATGACGAGCGTGCTGATGCGGCTAGGGAGGAGGCGAGGCGAGGAAGGGCAAGAGGACGGGGAAGAGGACGAGGTCGAGGTAGGGCGCGTGAACAAGTGGCGGAACCCATGGACTATGAAGAAGCCGCTGCGGAAGATGATAACATTGCGCAAGGAGATTACTTCACACCTGCCACCGATCGACCACGAGATGACTTGCCAACGCCTCAGGCACCGTTGAGGTATGGATTGGACGCCAGCCAGACCCGACCAACTTACTGCACACTAACGCCGCCGTCGATGCCAACCTTCGAGGAAGATGTCTCAGGGCCCTCTCAAATCCACATGATAGACGAAGCGAACCGTCTATTACCGTTCCATCCTCCTGATTCTACGATTACATACCAGCGGAGGAGAAAACGTTGACTTGTAATCATTGTAATTTTTAATATGATGGAAAAATGTAATGTATATTCGTGAACAAGTCTACTTATATTAAATGTTTGGAATGTCTTCTTTGGATCATACATCTTTCATTAGAAACATTAGATGTTTGGAATGTCTGGAATGTTTGCAATGTCTGGAATGTTTGCAAAAAGATGTCTACAATTGGCATGCTTTTTCAAGGGTTTTTAGAAACATGAAATTCCATAGCCCATACCTGGCCAGTCATTTTCGAGGGAAATTCCCTAGAAAGATGTCGCATATTGAAAATGCGTTATTTGTTGAAATTTTCCCTATAAAGATCTCGCATGTTGAAAATGCGTTATCTGTACAGTACATTTCGAGACCAGAACATTGGTCGAGGCCAGTCCTTTTCGAGGGAGAATTCCTGGAAAGATGTCGCATATGCAACATGCGTTAGCTGTACAGAACTTTTCGAGACCAGTCAGTTTCGAGGGGAATTCCCTGGAGATATGTCGCATATTGAATATGCGTTATGTATAGCGCATATCCAACATGCGACACATACGTAGTTCCTGGGTAAAAAAAAACTTAAGGGGTGTCGCATGTTCAACATGCGACACCTCTGTAGTTTTTGAGTAAAAAAACAATTCGTAGAACCTGAGTATTTAAGTAATACCCAGGTACTACTTAGGAATTTGACTCGATTTTGTGGGACCTAAACTAATTTTTATGCATCACTTAATTAATGCATGTAACCAATATTCAACTTCTAAAACTAGATCCACACAGATCATTAATAAAGAAAAATAGACCCAAAAGATAGCTGATATAAATGAGCATATCATAATAAAGGTTAAAATCCGATGTATCATTTGATCTTTTCTTTTACAGAAGACTTAATGAAGACATACCTTCAGTTATTTATTATTATTATTATTTTAAAGTGATCAGTTCTCAGAACATATATAATCATGTTAAGGGTCTAGCTGGTAGTTTAACCATAGGAGCTTGAATAGGTTAAAAATAAAAAAAATCGTAAAGGGTTTATATGTATATTAACAAATCCCTATAACTCAACCCTATTCATATTCATATTAAGAAATCACTGAAACTCAATCAATAATAATAATTCCTTTGAATTATTTTTAAAAAAATTATTTTTAAAGGGTTCATCCGTATAATATCAATTCCCTGGAATTCAATCTTATTAATATTTATATGAAGAAATTCCTAGGAACTCAATCAATAATAATTCCCTAGAATTATTTAAAAAAATATTTTTAAAGGGATCATATGTATAATAATATTTCTCTGGAATTCTAAAAAAATTTATTAAAAGGTTAAATATGTATAATAATGAATCTCTGGAAACTCAGAAATTTACTTTCTAGAAAACCGGACTTAGCCTTCCTCTTGAAAGATCTTAAGTTCAATAATCAAATGATGTGGATATACATGCATGACCAGATTCACCACAAAAATGTGAAAACAAAAATTCATGGAGGGCTAAAAAGACTAATATAGATCATGCTTGATAGCAAAAAGGAAGGGAGGGAATTGTACCTAAAAGGCCTCCAATTTGGAGATAAAAGCATGCAACATCGGCCTTTTGGGTTACTGGGATGAAGGCAGCTAATGAGCTCCTGTCTTCTTGGTTGGAGATAATTGGAAATATGTGGGCTCTGTCTCGGTTTAGGATACTGAAGAGGTTTGAGGGAATTTGGGGATTTTTATAGGGCACGCACGTGTTTATATAATAATGAGGATGTCATTGTTAATTGCCAAGTGTTGGAGAAAAACCAAAGCCAACTGTGGTTGTCCTGGAGAGCCGACAACAGCAAAGTATGCTACTGCTACAGTTGCAGAATATATATATATGTATATATTGATTTTTTTAAAAAAAATATGTCTGAATTCGCACCTCGAATGTCGGCTTTCGATGCGAAATAACTTGTTTTGATCGTCTCTAAATGATGATTAATTTGAGTATAATATTGATATACTTTTGATCGGGTTTGGATGAACGAATTTTTCGAGATACGGTTTTGGTTTATTGTTAAATTTCACAGTTTTAAAATATCAAACGATCTTTGATTGACGAACGGTTGATTCCGTTGGTCTTATCTCATCGATCGGATTTTATGACGATTTCGATTTGTTTTGTGGTTTTCAAATTTCACGTCGTAGATTATTCGGGCACACATTACGATGCGCTTGGCTTTTAGTCGATTTCATCCGAACAACTTTTGATTCACGATTAATTGATCGATTTAAGTTATTTAATACTGATTAATAACTTTATTGAATTATATGCACCCCAATCGGGTCGGGTTCAGGTTTAATCAGACCCAGATGTTACAAGATTTGTCATTGAGATTTTTCATTCAATGATGTCTTCCTTGTTACATTGTTATATTATTGTTCATGTTGATATGGAATATGTAATATTGGTCAATAGGTGCGGTCCTTGAGTTTGGATGAAAAAATCCTTGAATTTGACAATATTTGATCTATATTGTTAATATGTAATTATGTTTTTATGATTTATTTGTACTTTTTTAATTATATATATGTAATAATTTTTTATTTATTAAAAAATGCAAAATCCCATAACTCATTTAATTTCCGTTTTAACTCCCTCATATTGTTTTATCAGGAATCAACCCTACCTCTTTTTGCAACCTTGGGGAAATTGATGGGGATGTTACTGATAGAATAAATGCAGGTTGGCTAAAGTGGAAAGCACTGTTGTAAAAATCAGTCGACTAAGCTGATTAGTCGACCCGACTAATCGAGTCGGTGGGGTAGCCGACTCGACTAGGCCTTGTCGATCATTAGTCGGTCAACCCGACTAATCAGGCCGACTAATCGGCATCGTCGGCTGATTACAAGGCCAACTTTTACATAGAGCTTTTGAAATTTTTTTGTTTTTCGATTTTTTTAAAAGCAAACTTATTATAATATGCTTATTGTTATATTTAAAGATAATTACTTCTTTTATTTCATTATAATAGTATAGAAAATGTACAAATCAATGTAAATATATAAGAATATGTGTATAAAAATTGATTTATATATTTAAAATAATTAAAAAATTGAAATCCTATTAATGGCCGACTAAATCCGATTAGTCTCCCGATTGCCGATTAATCCTTAATCAGTGACCCCGCCGGTCGAGTACTGACTACCGCTTTCTACAACCTTGGTGGAAAGGAACCTCTATTGTTCTTTGTTATAAGAAAATCCCTTTAAAAGTCAAAGGAAAGTATTACAAAGCAGCCATGAGTCATGGTATGCTCTATGGATCAGAAGGCTGGCTTGTAAACCGTAGACATGTGCAGAGAATTATAGTTGTAGAAGTGAAAATGTTGAGATGTATGTATGATCATACACGAAAATATTAGATTTAGACGGATGCGATCAGAAGGAAAGTTGGTGTAGCTCCGTCAATGGTTTGGCCATTTGTTGGTTGATGCACCGGTTAGAAGATGCGGGACTTTGGATGTTGATTCGGTTAAAAGAGGACAAGAAAGGCCTAAGAAGTATCGGAATGAGTTTGATTTAAGCCCAAGAATGACCTAAAATAGATCTGAATGAGGCAGAATATCTATGTAGCTTACCCTTCTTAATTGTGAGAAAAGGCTTTGTTGTTGTATCTAATTTTTGGACCATTATCTAGATATTTTAAATCTCTTCTATTCCATATATTGTAGACGTACATTAGAGTTCATTTGAATTTTATATTATTTTTTGGGGTACGATCGATCATTTTCATTCAATATTAAATTCATATCATCTCATAAAATTACATAAAAATAGTGACTTGAAGAAGAAGCTTTTAACTTATCAAACTTTGAAGCATAAATTAATTTGTGAATTCAATGTTGGATTTTTAATTTGATCATCTTGCAGCATTTTGTGAAAACAAAAATAGGGTTGTGTGCATCATGATTTGAGTTATCATTAAGAATTTTATTGGATCTTTCCGAGATCATTTAATTGGATTAAAGATTCATCTTTTGCAACATAAGCCATTTACGTTCCTACATTTTTATTTCATTCATATTATTGTCAAAAAATCTATAAAAATTCTACTATCTCCATTTCATAACATTTTTTAATCAAAATGGGAGAATCTCTCTGGAGATGGTTGCCCCATGCTTTTGTTAATAGGAAAGTGTTGCAAATGGCTTACAACAACTTGGTCTTGAGAGGAGATCTAGCTAATCAAACAACATTCTCCACAAAATCTATGTGAATTAAAAATCAGCCCATTGCGAGAGAGCCAAGTGGCCAAAATAATTGAGATTGGGCGCATGAGCTCTGCCATTGGTCTAAATTGGTTGGCCACTGGGGAGGCCCAAAAGTTTACGTGAGACAAGAGGTCCACCCATGAAATGCTCATCAAGGCCCAGATCTCCCAAACCCACGCTCAAGAGTAAAATAGGTGATCCAATTCTCCCTCCTCCATAGTACGCGTAGAGCACAAGGTTTCACCCCTGGATGAAGGATGATCTCCTCGCCTTAGTCGGTATCCAACACATTCTATGGAAGCAAAGGAAGACCTGTATCTTCAATGGTGCCTTTAGCATCCAGATCAAATTGCAATCCCTTTGTTAATCTCCATTGGTTCCCTCATGAACACTTGTGAGCGCTCTGTAGGCCTTCTTCATGGAAAAGAATCCATCATGTCAGATCTAGTGGTCTCATCACTCAGAAGTTCCCGGCGTAGACATCAACTGCTTCAATATCTGTAACATGTCATCGAACCATTGCTCTGAGAGCGGAGAGGAGAAGCCCAACATCCACTACCCATCCAACCAAGCATCTCTGACACACATCTTCTGGTCCCCGGCTAGAGCAAAAAGGCGTGGAAATCGCCCCAGAAGAGGACCCTCACCGCACTTGTCATCCTTTTAGAACAAAAAGGATATGTTTTTCCCTACAACCATACGCACATGCATCGGTAGCTCCAACAACCAAACAGATCCCCTTCCAAAAAGCTGAGTGGTGATATTGAGATGAGGCTTTCAGTTAAGGCTTCATTCGAATGCCGTAAATGTCCTGAATAAGCCTACAAGTGAGGTCTTCACCATCGCCCTAAAGCCTCGCGGCCCACTTTAGAAATATTGCTTTATTCATTTCTTCCAACCTAAGCATGCCCAGCCTGCACTGCCCTTTGTCATGGTAACCGTCTCCAGTTCACCAGATGCAACCCTTTCGGTTGATTGTTGGACAGACTCCAAAAGAAGCACCGCATACACGATTCCAGGTGGTTCTGGATCCCAACCGGTAGAATCCATGACGAAATGAAGAAGTTTGGGATTGCCATCAGATGCAATCATTTCATCACATGTTGCTTAACATATTTTTAGTTCGTCAAAATATTATATTTTCATCCCTAAAAAATTTGACAAAGATCAAAAATATTCATTGCATCGATTTCATTTTCGTCCATTCTCTTTCAAAAAAATGCAAAATAAAATTAAAATTTTGAAAAACCTAATCATCGATTTTGTCTAAAGTCAGACTAAAACCACATTTTTGCCCCCTAGAGATCGACCATAGAAATTGTCCAAGTAAAATAAACAAATTGTCATATAAGTTAATTTCCGATTTTTATGTGATTTTTAATCAGTCTCTTTCTACCCTTGATACAACAATTCGACATAAATAATATGGTGAAATTTATCGATTCTTCGGTAAGGTATTGAGGTGCTAAGGCTTGTTGTAGCTTATGAATGTCTGGATGGATATTAATTAAAAACTATATATTATTGAGAGTTATGCTGACATGAAGGACCACATTGGATTCAAGTTGGACCGAGGGATGCATGTAAGAGCTCACATACAAGAGTGATGCAATTTTGAAACCACTAAGGGGTGATGTATTGGCGGTGCTCGAGGAACTGTCATGATATCCTCTATAAGAAGGTGGCTTAACTTGCAATACGGAAAGCTGTTGATTTTTTTAGAAACCTAGATTTAGTTATTTCTTTATTGCCGTGTTTCTTTCTGTCAACCATAATGTAAGCTATCTTCTTTCTCTTTTCAGTCATCTCTTTCTCAACCTTTGGGGATGTAATATCCTTCGTAAGGACTACGAACTACATATATGTGTAGGTCCTCGCACAAGTGCTTTTTGTGCTATGGAGATGCATATGCCACTTTTGCTAGATGTATGCTAATGAGGAGGCTTGCTGGGCCAACTAAATGGAAAACACCTTCACATTGGCTTGCTAAAATCACAAAAAGTTCCACAACAAAGATGCATATGATAATTTGGGATAACTTTTTTTTATAAAAGCCTTTTTAATTGATGTATGGAAGAGAATGCTTGCTGACATTTCTTTATATGACTTTCATCGTGTATTCATCCGTTTGAAGTAAACCTTTATGGATGGAATTTGACCCAAATCATGATAGTTTTTTAGAAGCCTACCCAAGAGCATAACATAAACTGAAATTGGGAACTTCCAATGTTACGCTTGAGTTTTGTGGAAAGTGAAGTAGACAATTCATATTTGTAAATAAATGTCTGAAATACAATTATATGATTTTTGCTTGTTAATGTGGGGAAAAGCTTTGTTGTTGATGATGTATGGAGTCTTGACCTAGCTCTTGTAAAATGTAACCATATTAAAGTAAGAGTGTGTTAGATTGAACTCCATTTTGATTTCATTGATTTCTTTTTCATTTACATACTTTTCTTTTATACATGTTTCTGTATTACTCTTCTGCCATTTCTAATTATTTCCGCTCAAAACTAGGATCTGCGGAAGCATTGGTTGTCGATTCTAATGATCGTCACTTCTTCTCGTTCCTCAATAAACATCAGGCACTTGGAGAAAGCTACAGTTTCTACGGGAAAGGAAGGGTTATTATCCGAAGGGAACATGGCCTTCAGTTGGTCTAGGTATTGCTAGATATTTCAAGTATGAATGTAGAATTGCTTTTTCTGCATATTTTACCAGAAAC
Organism: Ottelia alismoides; assembly: GCA_037367405.1. Lineage (NCBI taxonomy): Eukaryota > Viridiplantae > Streptophyta > Magnoliopsida > Alismatales > Hydrocharitaceae > Ottelia > Ottelia alismoides. The sequence goes on from JAZKJV010000113.1 coordinate 655,013, forward strand.
AACAATGTACATTGGTTTTAGTCCTCCATAAACTAGTTCCACGTTGGATATACATGCACTCATGATCTGCTGATTTCTTTCTGCATTTGCCACTGCAATGGGGAACAATACAACTTGTTTTCTTATATAATTGATTTTGTGATATGCCCTCAAAATGTCTGGAGTCCTTGCGGGAAGTCGGGTTTAGACGGGCTATTCAATCTGAGGTATATCGAAAGATGCTTCTTTAGGTCCTTCAGCAGACAGCATGGTTATGATGCTTATGCAGTTAGTGTACAAAAAGCCTTCAATTTTCATAATCAATCGGTCCTTGAACTAAGTGTCTATCTGTGCGTATATACATGCATGTATTTTTATAGAGCAATTTCCTAATAATTATTGTGCTTATCTTGGATGAAGTCGGCCACAACTTTTTTTATGCATTTGTTAAATGACACATTTTAGAATCACAATTTTGCATTGCAAACTCAGGATGGCACCTGTAAAAGCATATAGATTGCAAGTAATTAGATTTTAGTGTACTATATTTGTAAGTAATGAATGATAGAAACATGTGGCTATTCAATCTTATGATATGTATATGTAAATATGTGCATGCATATATTAATTTTGTATATGCATGTTTATGGCTTAAAAAAATATGGAACTTCTTCTAAGTTCTCGCATTTCATCACATTTTCTTTTGGATGTATTACTTGAACCGATGGCATTTTTATTTATGTGATAGGTGTGTAGATGAACTTGAATTCCAGTTGTCAAAACATGGAAGCCTCAAGAAGCTATACTTCTATCACAATCATCTTACAGCAGTATGCCTTTTGAGTCAGCTTTCCTTTATCCCTGGCAATTTTCTTCTACTTTACCCACGATATTGTGTTAGTGTTTCTGAGGGAGTATCTGGCATTACTTATTTAAGTTGGTTTGTTCCAGGTCTTCAGGAACACTATGTTTGGACCAGAAGGCCGTCCTCAACATTGTTTGGCATGGCTTGGAGTTGCTAATAGTTTTGCTGATTGCGCTTCTGTAGCTTTTCCTGAAGAGGTATTTGACACGGTTGATTATGATATCCTTTGCTATGTTAAGAAATATAAAGCACTAACTTCAGGTTTGGTGAATCAGACAACATAATTTGATAGAGACCATTGTCTGAGCAGTTATTCATTTGACCAATATAACTTACAGAGAATTATCAAGTGGCTTGTGGGGATTTAATTGACACTTGAACATGGCATCTGTGCTGTTAGAGTTTAAAGTATATTCCTTTTTTTCTGATTCTTAACAGATCACTTTGTAATTGTTCCCTAGGGATATGACTACAACAACAAAGCCTTCTCATACATTAAGTAGGGAAGGCTATATGGATTCTTTGCCTCCATTAGTGTAAAAGCTAGTTGTTCCCTGTTCAACAATTTCTTTCGTCTACTTAGTTAATGCACATGATCCCTGTTACAGGAAATGAAATGTGAAACCAATTTCCTTCTTCCTTAACCAACTTATGTTGTACTTGTTGGAGAATGTAATAGAGTGGTAAATGGATCTCTCCAAGAGGCGGCACCACCCTGCTCCGTGCGAAGGCTACTGCCTCCCTTCCTACTCCAGGCTATTGCCACTGATCCGAGCCACTTCCTTGACGTGTGCAACTTCACCACAGCGCACATCTTCTCTGATCACAGCCTAACAGTGACGTGAATCCCGCAGCAGCCCATGCGTGCTCTCTAGGTGACGTAAATCTCAGTTGCATCGCTCCTTCCAAACGGCCAGGTAGGCGCTGGTCGCGTGATCGGGTTCCCTTTGTGGAAACACTAGGATTTGAAGGAAGGGATGTGGTGCTCCTATTTTGACGTGTTGTGATGGTTTCTACAGGAAACCCTATATCGGTTCAGTTATTGTTTGGAGAAAGCAAAAGAAAAAAAGAGGGGGCCACTTAGAGGAGAAAAAAGAAGCTAGGTCCATTTCGGCATTACTTTTCTATTTTTTGTATTGGGGAAGGAAACTGTGGCGTACGAAAGCTGCCCAAAAAGGGGACGGGAATTGTTTTTTGAAAAAAGAAAGGAAAATGGTGCATACAAAAAAACGTACGCGGAAAGAAAAGGAAGAAGAGAATAGCCGAAAAAAGAATACGTCCATGACTCTAGATTTGTGCAAAAAAATTGATTGTGCAAAAAAAGAAACACAAAAATTGCATATTTTGGTTTCTCCCAACTTGATCCATATTCTTATTCTATCAAGTGTGGGAGAAAGGGGAGTCAGATGTATATTCTTCAAAATTTTGCACGTCAACGACTGACATACCGACACTCTAGATTTCTACAGATCATCCGTCTTCACCAATTATTGACTTCTTCATCAAGGCATATACTTCTTTTATGACTCGACTACTACTCCACGTTGGACTTCTATTGGGACTCTTCTCCAGGCATGGTAGATATACATTCCGGTGACCTAGTACCGCAACGACTCTACAAGCATGATAGAGATACGTTCCGGTGACCTGGAAGTCGCAGACCCATCCTCGAGGGAGGTCTTCTACCTGCAGTGGACACATATTCTTCTTAGGATGTATCGTGTGGAGATGTGATGTATACCTTTTCTTTTTGTTGGAAGTTGCAGCTTTCTCAGCTCCAGCTTGAGGGGAGTGTTGGAGAATGTTATAGAGTGGTAATTGGATCTCTCCTAGATCCAATTACGACCCATTCATGTTTTGTCCCACCACATCTACTATCTGTGGAACTCTGGTCTGTCTGTGAGGCTATGTAAGGAGCACCATACCCCGTGTACTTGAGGAGAAAGTTCAATAAACATATGATCCTTTGAGGTTCATCTTGCTCCTTAGAGGGTAGGGCTCCACGCAAAATCCATGTGTTAATGTTTATTCTTTTTTTTATGTTCTTGTTTTGTTTATCTATTCTGCTTCCGTATTCTAGATTTCAACATTACTAAACATCAATATTTGGTGTATCTTAAATTGCATGTGTTTAACAACACCTTTCATGACAACTTCTATGGTATTATAAGTTGGATGGTTTTTTATGGAAAAGAGGGTGCAACCCCAAGTTAGGACCAACCACAAATCTATAGAATTAAAAAAAATAATTGAAGTACAGAAGACCATGCCATGGCGGGGTTGGCTATGTTTCAGTACGTTCTCTGAATGAAATGCCATGACGGGGTTGGCTATGTTTCAGTACGTTCTCTGAATGAAATAACTGACCAGGGAAAATGAGCTCGTTCCAAGTGCATCGGATTGACCAGAGTTGTGCAAAGAGTACCATATAATCCTCCTGAGAGTTGTCCCAATACCTTTGGATGGAAGCACAAAATGGCATGCAATCATGTCTCTTATATAATTGGATTTTTACATAAAGTGCTTACTTGGATTTTCATTGTTTCTCAATTCATCCAAATGATTTACTTGGAGTTTTGGACGTTTTACCTTTGAAAAATGCAATCGAATTGGATGTTTTAAATGAGTCGATGGTTGCATTGAATGATGTAGTAGCCAATTGAAAACCTTAGGGGTTCGTTTGGTTGCAGTGTTGGGCAGGGTTAGGTTGGATTGGGATACCCCTATGAATAGTAAATTGTGAGGAGGATTGGGATGTTTGGAAGGAGGGGTACTCCAGGTTGGGCCAACACAACCTTGCCCAACCCTGCAACCAAACGAACCCTATAAGTTATATGGTTTTATGATATCTTATATAATTCAATAATATACTGTTATTATTTTAGTTTATGTGGATGATATTATTGTTGCAGGCAGTGATAGTGGAGGAATTCAGAAAGCCAAGGATTTTCTTGGACGACAGTTCGTGACAAGGATCTTGGTAATCTGAGGTATTTTCTTCGACTAGAATTTGTAAGAAACCAGCAGGGATGGTAATGATGCAGAGGAAATATGTCATTGATCTTTTATCCGAGACTGGTATGACATGATGTAGACCTGATATTACTCCAATGGATCCTAACGCACGGCTTTATGATGATGACTCTACAGAGGTAGATAAGAGATAGTATAGAGAGCTCGTAGGAAAGCTACTGTATGTCACCATTACTAGGCCTGATATATTATTTGCGGTCAGCAGGGTTAGCCAATTTATGGAGCAACCTAAGCAGTATCATATGGATGCAGTCAACATGATCTTGAGGTATCTCAAGTCTTCTCCAGGTGCAGGACTTCTATTCAAGAGAGATACCACCCTGACAGTGTCAGGATGTGCAGATGCAGACTATGCTGGGTGTCCCAAGGATAGAAAGTCAACTTCAGGTTTCATTGTGTTTGTAGGCAGCTCATCGGTTTCATGAAGAGCAAGAAACAGACGGTTGTGGCCTGATCTAGCATGGAGTCAGAGTATAGGGCAATGGTCCAGGGAGCACAGAAATGATGTGGGTCAAGTCCATTCTGACTGACCTAACTATGGAGGTGCCTCTTCCTATGCATCTACAATGTGATAATCAAGATGTGTTGTTTATAGCGAATAATCCTACCTTTCATGAAAGAACAAAGCACGTTGAGGTTGACTGCCACTATACACGTGATCTGATTCTAAAGGGGTTTATACTTCTTATGTTGTTTCAGTTGATCAGATTACTGACATGTTTACCAAAGCACTTGCAAAGAGATAGTTTCATCGTTGTTGTTCCAAGCTAAGCATGATAGATATTTATGCTCTAGCTTAAGGGGGAGTGTTGAGATATTTATATCTATTTATATGTTATTCTGTAGTTTACTTATTTTTTTGGTTATTTTTGTAATTTTTCCTAGAACTTTTCTCCTATATAAGAGAGCTCTAGGGCTATGATGAAAGAACTTTTCATTCCTTTACATTTGCACTTACTATATTTTTGTTGATGTCACCTTCTTCGAATAGACCAACAACTTTAGACGATCTGTCAATGACATCCCCTTGGAGTTACTACCACCATCGATTATTTATAAATGCAAACACAATATTTTGCCTGCTTCTGCCCCTTTGCATGTTCCTTATTTGCATGATAATGAGATTTCTTCAAGTGCTCCCATCGACACTGCACTAGATGCGCCTTATGAGCTCCCTAAAGCTCTGCGAAAGGTGCCTCCAAAGGGGGTAGCAGTGACCAGGCCCGGGTATTTACCAAAAACACAGGTCTCTGCAAAGTCGTCAGACCAATAAAAAAGGCATTGTACAATTCATCTCTTGTCACATTTTACTTACTAATGGTTTATCCAATTGTGACAAGAGATTTACATATGCTTTAATGGTTGTTTCTGTTCTCCGAGATCATCATAATGCATTGCAAGATCATGTTTGGTGAAAAGCCCTGGATGAGGAGATGGAGGTACTTACATCCAGAGGCATGTGGGACCTTGTGTCGTGCCCATCGATAGTTCGACACGTGGTATGCAGATGGGTATATTGATGAGTTGAAAGTCAAGCTAGTAGCCAAAGACTTCGTTCATGCCTATAGTGTAGATTACTTTGAGACTTACTCTCTAGTCGCCAGAATGGGATACATACATACATTCTTTCTTGTTACAATACTCGTGTTATCTTGTCGTTCTTATATTGTTTACTTTTATTGTCATGTTTATGTAATTTACCCATAGAGCTTTTCTCCTATAAAAGAGAGCTCTAGGGTTAGTTGAATGTTATCTTTTCTTTGTCCCTCTCAATATGGTATTAGAGCGACGGTCCTAGACCAGAGCTTGTGCCCTAGAACCCTGCCTCCACCAAAATGCTAATACCCTCGGGCTCACCGCCGCCGCCGTCGCCCAGCCCCCCCCCCCTCTGTTCGGGCTCGTCGCCGCCACCCAGTCCCCTCCTGCGGGCGTCGCCGCCGCCCAGCTCCCCTCCTGCGGGTGCCACCGTAGCCGCCTAGCCCGGCGGTTGCCTCTCAGTCGCTGTCGCGTTGCCCACTTCATCTTCACACGTGTGTGCCTTCCTGCGTGTTTCTCTTTTGGGTACCAAGGGTGTCACGTGAAGCCCTAGCAACATCTTAGATACCCAAAGGACTATTCAAAGAATGGAAGATATTGTGGTATGAGTCTGCACCCACAACCATCTTCTTGTATGTCAATGTAGACACTAGTATCTCTCGTTTCTTAGCCCAGTCTTGAAGATTGCTGTCATCATGTCTGACAACAAAGTGGATGTTTCATCCCTGGGTGCCTTCAACGGTCCAGCACCCATCGTCAAAATGGATGGAACCAACTATGAACTGTGGGTCATGCAGTTCATGAGTCTGATGCAGTGTAATGACAAGAAGCACATTCTCATGGTGGAGGAAGCAAGTGACAAGATTGGGATAAATGCCTCATGGGAGGCAGATGATGCTTATGCACGAGTATGGCTATCTGGGACTGTGTCATCTGAGATAGCCAATGATATTCTGAGCCAGTCAACGGCGAAGGCTATGTAGGACATTCTCGCCGCCACATACTTACCGATGAAGAATGAGTCAAAGATACTCCAGCTCCAGCACGATATCTTCACATCCAAGCAGAATGGCATTCCCCTTCATACCCTCTATACTTCCTTGAGGGGTATGTTTGAGAAGTTGCATGGTTATATTCCCTTGATTGCTATGCCAGAGCAGCTCAAGGCATACAAAGATTCTGTGATGATTGGAGTCTTTATAGCAGCTCTTGATTATGAGTATGATGTTGTTCGTGCTCAGATCCTTACCGACGCTACCATACCTCCAATGGAGGAGACATATCGCAGATTGAGTAGACTATCTATATCCTCATGAGGTACTCTACAGTCCCAAACATCTTCAGCTATGGCTTCCTCTCGTGGTAGGGGAAGCCAATTACTATATCGTGGTAGAGGGAGCTCTAACCGTGGCAGAGGAGGGGGTGGTCGACCCCGTCAGCCGTGCACCTACTGCCATAGATCCAGTCACTCTGAGGATACATGCTATTTCAAGCACGGGTTTCCTCCTTCAGCTCGGGTTACAGAGCAGACATAACCAGTTGGGAGCCCTTCACCTGCTCCTGATCAGAGATTTAATGAGCGTGTTGCTCGACTCAGGGAGATTATGCCCACTGCCAGTTCGACCGGATCTCTTTCAGGATCTTCAGATATGGCTGCCTCAGCATCAACGTCTACGTCAGGTACAGAGTATGCCTTTACTACTTGTTACAGGGCAAACTTGTCAGAGTGGATTATGGATTCAAGTGCATCACATCATCTATGTGGTATCAAAGGTCAGTTTAGTGTTTTTACTCCTGTACATCCTGGACGGTCAGTTGTGATAGCAGATGGTACACATTCCCCCATCACTGGTCAGGGGGAGGTGCAGTTGACTCCTACCTTGAAGCTTCCTAATGTTCTCTATTCTCCTGAATTTTCTATGAACTTATTATCAATTAGTCAGATCACCAAAGATTTACATTATCGTGCCGTATTTGATCCGTCTGCTCTTGTGTTTCAGGACATATTCATGGGAAGAGTGATTGGAACTGGCCGTGAGCAAGGGGGCCTTTACAGACTTGTGCAGTCTCCGTACGCTGGTGCCTCATCTTCTCTACGCAGTGGGTCTGTTTCTCCATACATGTGGCATATGCGATTTAGTCACCTTCCTTTGCAAAAGCTGGTTCATGTTTGTCCACAGATTTCTCCTCGCTCCACCTTTCAGTGCGAGGCCTGCCAGCTTGGGAAGCATCATCGGTCTTCTTTCCAGAGTCGTCAGGGTCCAAGTAGTCATAGTCTGTTTGAGTTGTTTCATTTCGATATTTTGGGTCCAAGTCGTGTCCTAGATCATCAGGGACACATGTTTTATCTTGTTGTTGTTGATGAGTTTTCTAGGTTGTCTTGGGTTTTTCTTCTTAAGAACAAGTTTGATGCTAGTCTTATTATTCAGTCTTTTATTAATGAATTGAAGAACATCTTTTCTGCCAGAGTCAAGTACATACGTTTTGACAATGCTCTCGAATTCTGCAGCACCCAACCCTTTCAATTTCTTAAGTCTCGTGGCGTTGTGCATCAGACATCGTGTGCTTATACCTCCCAACAGAATGGGGGGGCTAAAAGGAAACATTGTCATCTTTTGGATGCTACCAGAACCTTCTTGATTCAGAGTCGTACTCCTCATTCCTATTGGGGAGATGCGGTTCTAACTGCTTGTTATCTGGTAAATTGTATTCCTTCGTCGGTGTTAGGGGAGAAGATCCCATTCTCGATTGCATTTTTCGAGAAGGATCTTTTCTCGCTTGTGCCTCGTGTTTTTGGTTCAGTTGCATTTATTCACCAACTCTCTCCTGGTCTTGACAAGCTTTCTCCCAGGTCTGTTAAATGTGTGTTTGTTGGGTATTCTAAAACCCAAAAAAGAAATCGTTGTTTTGACCATGTTCGACGAAGGTATTATGTCAGTGTTGATGTCACCTTCTTTGAGTCTATTATGTATTTCTCTCCCACAGGTGGCAGGCTTGCTCCTTCAGAGGATGGTGACGATATCTATATGCCTCCTCCTCCGTCATTACCATATTCTTTACTACCAACACCACCTCCACCTCCTCCACCACCGCCACCACCTCTGCCACCGTCTCGTACTTTCTTTCCTCAGGTTTACCAGTGAAGACCTCCTGCTCATGTACCTCCTCCGTCATCCAGCACGCCCGAGGTATGTAATGAACATTGAGTTCTTCTGATGGCACGGGTGATTTGCATGTACATGCTGAGGTATAGGGTGCTGATAACGTCTCTACTCCTAATGATCTGGATATCCCTATTGCACTTCGGAGACATAAGCGTGCTCATGTTTCCGTGGACTATCTGTCCCCGGAGTTTCAGCAATTTGTCGTGGGTTTGTCAGTTGCAAGGTTGCAGAAAGCGGTAGTCGGTATTCAGTCGGCGGGGTCACCTACTAAGGATTAGTCGGCAGTCGGGCGACTAGTCGGAATTAGTCGGTCAATAGTCGGTTTTGAATTTTTAATTATTTTAAATATATAAATCAGTTTTTTATACATATATTCGTATGTATATACATATATTTGTACATTTTATATGACATCATGATGAAACAAGAGAAGTAATTGACTTTAAATATAACATTAAGCATATTAGGATATGTTTGCTTTAAAAAAAAGTGAAAAACAAAAAAAATAAAAAAGGTTGTTGTAAAAGTCGGCCGATTAGTCGGCCGACTAGTTGGCCAGACTAGTCGGGTGGACCGACTAAGGGCCGACTAGGCCTAGTCGAGTCGGCTACCCCCCCCCCCCCGACTCGACTAGTCGGACCGACTAGTCGGCCTAGTCGGCCGACTTTTGCAAGCTTGGTCAGTTGTACAGATACCACGGTCGTATCAGGAGGCACTACAAAGCAGTCAGTCGCGTCTGGCTATGGAGGAAGAGATGGCGGCGTACAATCGCGAGGTACGTAGAGTGTTGTCACCCGTACACCAGGTTGTTTTACCATGAAGCATCGCACTGATTGGACGGTGGAAAGATACAAAGCCAGGTTGCTTGCTCGTGGGTTCACCCAAAGATATGGGATGGACTATCAGGACACGTTTTCTCCTGTGGCGCATCATTCTACCCTGCGGATTCTCGTTACCGTTGTTGTGGTCCGTGATTGGCCCCTTTTCCAGTTGGATGTAAAGAATGCTTTCTTGTATGGTGATTTGCAGGAAGAGGTCTACATGCAGCAACCACCTGAGTTTGCTGTTGGGGCGGGTCCAATATGGTGTGCCGTCTTCATAAGGCTATATATGGCCTTAAGCAGAGTCTGAAGGCTTGGTTCCAGAGGTTCTCAGAATTGATTGAACATAAGGTGTTTGTCAGATCTACTGCAGATCATACTCTCTTTGTAAGGAGAGACCAGCAAGTTGTTGTAGTCATCTTGGTTTATGTTGATGACATTGTTATCATTGGCAGTGATGCAGAGGGAATTCAAGCAGCTAAGGATTTTCTTGGAAAGCAGTTTGTTACCAAGGACCTGGGTACGCTTCGTTACTTCCTTGGACTGGAATTTGCATGAAATCAGCAGGGCATAGTTATGACATAAAGGAAGTACATTACTGATCTTCTATCTGAGACAAGTATAACAGAATGTAGACCAACTACTACCCCGATGGAAACTAATGTAAAGCTTCATGATGTTGGATCTAAGGAGGTGGATAAGCGATGCTACAGAGAACTGGTAGGAAAATTATTGTGTGTTACGATTACTGAGCCATATATATCCTTTGCTGTAAGTAGAGTTAGTCAGTTCATGGAGCAACCCAGACAGACACACATGGATGCGGTATTCATGATTTTGAGATATTTGAAGTCATCTCCAGGCGCAGGTCTTTTGTTTAGAAGAGACTTGTCTCTCTCAGTTACAGGGTGTGCAGATGTAGATTATGCTGGGTGTCCTAATGACAGGAGGTCTACTTCAGGCTTCATTATGTTTGTCGGTAGCTCACCAGTCTCACGGAAGAGTAAGAAACAAACCGTTGTTGCTCGATCCAGTGCAGAATCAGAATATAGGGCAATGGCCCAAGGTAGTACTGAGATGATGTGGATCAAGCTTGTCTTCACTGATTTAATAATTGAAGTACCTCTTACTATGCATCTCAAATGCGATAATCAGGTAGCTTTATTTATAGTTAATAATCCAGCTCAAGGCCCTAAATGTCGGTTTCGATCACCATTTCGGTATCGACCAAAACAGAATTTCGGTGGAATTTCGGTCATTTCGGTCATTTTTTGTACTAGGACCCCCATATTTCGGTCATTTTGGTCGAATTTCGATTTTGACTGGATATCAACATTCAACAGAAATTCGACCGAATTTCGTTGAAATTTGAGGCCATGATCCAGCATTCCATGAAAGGACAAAGCACATCGAGGTATACTGCCACTATACTCGGGACTTGATCCAAAAGGGGCTTATTTCAACATCTTATGTTGCATCAAGAGATCAAATTGTAGACATGTTTATTAAGGCTCTAGCTAGAGGTCCTTTCCATCATTGTTGTTCCAAGCTGAGCATGATAGATATATATGCTCTAGCTTGAGGGGGAGTGTTACATTACTCGTGTTATCTTGTCGTTCCTTTTTACATTGTTTTCATTTATTGTCCTGTTTATGTAATTTACCCATAGAGCTTTTCTCCTATATAAGAGAGCTCTATGGTTAGTTGAATGTTATCTTTTCTTTTTCCCTCTCAACATTTCTGTTGTTGCTAATAAGAATTGGCCTATTTGTCAGGTAGATGTGAAGAATGTCTTTATCTATGGAAACCTCAAGGAGATGGTTTATATGATACAACCATTAGGTTACAAAGTTGCTTGGGAGTGTGTATGCGGACTTTGTAAGTCCATCTATTGCCTAAAGTAGATTCATCGGGCATGGTTTAACTGGCTTACCACTGAGATCAGTTCTCTTGGCAGGGTCTGACTACTCTCTTTGTCAGACGACAATCCACTGGTATTGTTATAATAATTGTTTCGTTGATGAATGGTTGTAACCGGGGATGGCAAAGCGTGCATTTCAGAGACGAAAGCCTTCCTTAAGAAGGTATTTATGACAAAAGATCTTGGTCAACTCCACTACTTCCTTGGCATTGAGGTGATACGGATTACATAGGGATTACATCTCTCGAAGTGGAAGTATATCCTAGATATTCTTATAGAGGATGGATTACTTGGATGCAAATCATCTGGCATCCTTGCAAAACCAAGGAAACGCTCTACATCTACCAATCCTGAGTTTGAGGACACTACACGATATAAAAGCCTAGTGAGCAGTTTACTTTACTGTCATTAGACTAGACATATCATATGTTGCAAGCATAGTGAGCCATCACATGGAGAGATCTCTCTATAGTCATTAACAGGTTGTTCTTTCGATCCTTCAATATTTGAAAGAATATCCAGTGTGTGGCTTCTTCTATGGGGTCTATGACCATATTAATGTTACTCTTATGCCAATGTTGATTATGCAAGTTGTGCAGAGGATCAACGAACTACTGGATATGTTACATTTGTTGGCGAGAATCTCACTACATAGCATTGTAAGTGCAGCCGATGGTTTCTAGATCGAGTGCAGAGACAGAATACATGGCAATGGCCCAAGTTACCTGTGAGATTACATTACTTTTCTCTTTTCTACAGGAACTCGGACTTCATACCACTACTCCAGTTCCCTTCTACTGTGACAACACGCTTGCTACATATATTGTCATCAATCTTGATTTCGTGATCGGATTAAGCACATCGAAGTTGATTGTCACTTCATTCGAGATGTTGTTGTTAAGATATTCATGTTATTCTGTCATTTTTCCTATATTTATTTCTATTGTCTTATTTATGTAATTTACCCGTAGAGCTTTTCTCCTATATAAGAGAGCTATAAGGTTAGATGGAATACAATTCTTCATTCTTTCTTTCCACATGGTATCAGAGCGACGGTCCTAGACCAGAGCCTGTGCCCTAGATTCCTACCCCCACCAAAACCCTACGCGCTTGCGCGCCTACCCGCTCCTGAGCATCGTCATCGTGCGCTCATGCGCACCACCACGCCTCTTCTTGCATTACTGCGCGTCGCCACATATTGTTGTGCGCATCTGCGTGTAGCTGTGCGCATCTGCGTGCCAACGCACGAGTGCACCAATGCAGCCCTTCGTAGGTCTGAACTTGCTACACTGCATCGAGCCACTGGTTGGCCTTTGGTTTGAGTGTCTAGGGTTTGTCTTGATCATCTAAAGACACCTTAGCCTTCCGAAGGAGTCTTCAGAGAATGGAAGTGATTGTGGTACGAGTCTACACCCACAATCACTTTCCTATATGTCCGTGTAGACATTCTTGTCTAAGTTTGTTTCCCCAGTCGGTAGAGATCGTTGTCATTATGTCGGACGACAAGGCAGATATTCCATCCCTGGGTGCCTTTAAAGGTCCAGCACCCATTGTGAAGATAGATGGGACGAACTATGAATTGTGGGCCATGCAGTTCATGAGTTTGATGCATTGCAATGGCAAGAAGCATTTTCTCACACAAGAGGAACCTGTTGATAAGACTGGGGTTAACGCCTCATGAGAGGCAGACGATGCCTATGCACGAGTATGGTTATCTGGCACGGTAAGCCCACGACGAAGGCTATGTTGGATATCCCCACCGCTAGATATTCTCCTGCAAAGAACGAGTCGAAGATTTTGCAGCTTCAACACGACATCTTCACTTCGAAGCAAAATGGTCGTCCTCTTCATACCCTATACACTTCTCTAAGGGGAATGTTTGAGAAGTTACATGGTTACTTTCCCTTGACTGCCAGACCAGTTGAACTCAAGGCATATAGGGATTCAGTGATGACAAGAGTATTTCTAGCGGCACTTGATCATGAGTATGATGCAGCCATAGCACAGATTCTCACAGATGCCACCATACCTCCTATGGAGGAGGCATATCGCAGGTTGAGTAGACTCTCCATATCTCCTGGTGGTACCCAACCATCTCAGACGTCCTCAGCCATGGTAGCATCCCGTGGTAGGGGAGGACCTCCACCATTTCGAGGACGAGGTGGTCGTACCAGGGGAGAGGGTAGTCGCCCCCCTCAGCATCCATGCACGTACTGTCACATGACAGGTCACACTGAGGAAACATGATATTCCAAGCATGGGTTCCTGGGCCCCAGCTACTACAGTTCATGTTGCAGAACAGACTCAACAGGCAGGGGGTCCTTCACATGTCTCTGATAAGAAGTTTGATGATCTGGTGGCGCGACTTAGAGAGATCATGCCTAGACATGGGTCAGCAAGTTCTTCAGGATCTTCCCAGGTAGCTGCATCAACATCAACATCAGCGTCCGCGTCAGGGACAACCTATGCTCTTACTAGTTATTACAAGGCAGATTTTGTCAGAGTGGATCATGGATTCATGAGCATCTCACCTTCTCTGCGGTGACATAAGTCTGTTGAATGATTTTCGTCTATCTCAGATAGGACGATCGGTGGTTATAGCTGATGGGACACACTCTCCCATTATTGGTTAAGGGGAGGTGCAGTTGACTCCTACGATGCGACTTCATAATGTCCTTTATGCTCTTGAATTTTCAATGAATTTACTTTCAATAAGTCAGATCATTAAAGACTTACATTGTCGTGCCATATTTGATCCATCTGCTCTTGTGTTTCAGGACATTCTCACGGACAGGGTGATTGGATTTGACCGTGAGCAAGGGGGTCTCTACAGACTGGTGCAATCTCCTTATGCCGGTGTGTCTTCTCTTCGTGATGGATCCGTTTCTCCCTACACATAGCATCTCCGGTTGCTCATCTTCCTTTGTAAAAGTTGTGTCACGTTCTTCCACAGATTTCCCCTCGCACTATCCTTCAGTGTGAAGCCTGCCAGCTTGGGAAGCATCATCAGTCTACATTTCATAGTCATCCATGTCTAAGTAGTCATAGTCTGTTTGAGTTGCTCCATTTTGATATTTGGGGTCCTAGTCGTGTCCCAGATCTTCAAGGACACAGATTTTATCTTGTTGCTATTGATGAGTTTTCCAGGTTGTCTTGGATTTTCCTTCTTAGCAAATCCGATGCTGGTCATGTTATTCAGTCTTTTATTAATGAAATAAAGAATGTTTTTTCATGCCAGAGTCAAGTACATACGTTTTGATAATGCTCTAGAATTTTGCAATTCTCAACTCTCTCTCAATTTCTTAAGTCTCTTGGTATTGTGCATCAGACATCTTGTGCGTATACCTCCCAACAGAATGGAGTGTCTGAAAGAAAACACTGCCATCTTTTGGATGTTACTAGAACCCTCTTGATTCTGAGTTGTGCTCCTCATTCCTATTGGGGAGATGTGGTTCTAACTGCTTGTTATCTAGTAAATCACATGCCTTCTTTGGTGCTAGGGGAGCAGATCTCGTTCTTGACTGTGTTTCCCGAGACGGATCTTTTCACGCTTACACCTCGTGTCCTTGGTTCGGTTGCGTTTGTTCGTCAACACTCTCCTGGTCTTGATAAGCTCTCTCCCAGAGCTGTCAAATGTGTGTTTGTTGGATATTCGAAAAACCAAAAGGGATATCGTTGTTTTGACCCAGTTCGACGAAGGTACTATGATGTCACCTTCTTTGAGTCATTATGTATTTTCGCCCACATGTGACAGGCTTACTCCTTCAGAGGATGGAGAAGATATCTATATGCATCCTCTATTAGTACCATGTTCTTCTCTACCACCTCTCCTATCAACACCACCACCACCTCCTATTTTCTTTCCTCAGGTCTATCAGCGACGGCCCCATGCTCATGCACCTCCTCCATCATCCAGCACGCCCGAGGTATGTACTGAACATTTGAGTTCTTTAATGGCACGGGTGATTTGCATGTACAGTCTGAGGTGCAGAATGCTGATACTATCTCTACTACTCCTGGTGACGATATGGATATTCCTATTGCACTTCGACGACTGAAACGTGCACGTACCATGCACCCTGTTGGTTCTCATGTTTCCTTGGAGTGTCTGTCCAAGGATTTTCAGCACTTTGTTGTGGGGTTGTCAGTTGTAGAGATACCACGGTCGTATCGGGAGGCACTACAAAGCAATCAATGGCGTTTAGCTATGGAGGAGGAGATGGCGGTGTTACAGTCGCGAGGTACGTGAACTGTAGTCAATGCTCCACCAGGTGTGTCTGTTGTTGGAAGCAAGTAGGTCTTCACTGTGAAGCATGGGGTTGATGGTATAGTAGACAGATACAAGGACAGGTTGATTGCTCGTGGGTTCACCTAGACATATGGGGTGGGCTACCAGGACACGTTTTCTCCTGTGGTGCGTCGCTCTACCTTGCGGATTCTTATTGTTGTTTTCGTGGTATGTGATTGGCCGTTTTTCCAGTTGGATGTAAAGAATGCTTTCTTGTATGGTGATTTGCAAGTAGAGGTCTACATGCAACAACCACCTGGGTTTGCTGCTGAGGGGGAGTCAAGTATGGTGTGATGTCTTCATAAGGCTATATATGACCTTAAGCAGAGTTTGAGGGCCTCCATTATTTCGGTCATTTTTTGTACTAGGACCTCCATATTTCGGTCATTTCGGTCATTTCGGCCATTTCGGTCAATTTCGACATGATATCGATATTCGACAGAAATTCGACTTAATTTCACTGAAATTTGAGGCCATGGTTATCACTAGCAGTGATGCACAGGGCATTCAAGTAGCTAAGGATTTCCTCGGACAGCAGTTTGTTACCAAGGACCTGGGTACACTTCGTTACTTCCTTGGACTGGAATTTGCACGTAATCAGCAGGGTATGGTGATGACACAAAGGAAGTATGTTACTGATCTTCTATCTGAGACATGTATGACAAGATGTAGACCAACTATTACCCCTATGGACTCTAATGCGAAGCTTCATGATGACGGATCTGAGGAGGTGGACAAGAGACGATACAGAGAGCTGGTAGGGAAATTATTGTATATTAACATTACTTGGCCTGATATATCTTTTGTTGTGAGTAGAGTAAGTCAGTTCATGGAGCAACCCAGGCATCTAAAGCCATCATGTGTCATCCCCAGGTGCAGGTCTTTTGTTTAAAAGAGATACGTCTCTCTCAATTACAGGGTATGCAGATGCAGATTATGCTGGGTGTCCTAATGACAGGAAGTCTACTTCAGGCTTCATTGTTTGTTGGCAGCTCACTAGTATCATGGAAGAGTAAGAAACAAATTGTTCTTGCTCGATACAGTGCAGAATCAGAATATAGGGCAATGGGCCAAGGTAGTACTAAGAAGATGTGGGTCAAATCTGTCTTAACTGATTTGACGATTGACGTACATCTTCCTATGCATCTTAAAGGCGATAATCAAGCAACTTTGTTTATCGCTAATAATCCAGCATTTCATGAAAGGACAAAGTACATTGAAGTGGACTGTCACTATACTCGTGATTTGATCCAAAAGGGGCTTATTTCAACATCTTATGTAGCGTCAGTTACTAAGGCTCTGGCTAGAGGTCCTTTTCATCATTGTTGTTCCAAGCTGAGCATGATAGATACATATGCTCCAGCTTGTGGGGGAGTGTTAAGATATTCATGTTATTCTATCATTTTTCCTATATTGTTTATTTATATTATCCTGTTTATGTAATGTACCCGTATAGCTTTTCTTCTATATAAGAGATCTCTAGGGTTAGATGGAATACAATTCGTCACTCTTTCTTTCCACAGTTGTACAGGAAGGGAAAATCACTACACATATCTCCATGGATCTTCAGCTTGCAGATATACTGACAATGGCGCTAACAAAAAAATGCCTCTCGTGGATGATTTCCAAGCTAGGCATGATCGATAGATATACTCCAACTTGAGGGGGAGTGTCAGAGTTATTGAGTCATTTTTATTTATTCTTGTTTCCATCCTGTAGCCCCCTTCGAGGTATCTATGTAATTTTTCCTTTTTGCTCCTCTAGGGTTTCACGCTATATAAGAATCCCTATACCCATGGAGTAAGACAATTATTCATTCTCTCGTCTTTCTGCATAACTTGCTTTTATATCATTGTTGAAACTTATTCCCAGGTGAATAAGAAGCGACATATTATATCTAAATCAAGTGCTGAGAGCATTTATCGGATCATGGCACATTACCAGTGAAATTGGGTATTATCCCTATTCTAAGTGACTTCGGTAATACAACTTCTTTGCTTGTTCCAATGTATTTGTGGCAATAAGACACTTGCCCTCCACCGCTGGCCTTTCTTGAGCACACCAGCATAAGAGACTGATTGTCGCTTTGTTAAATATGCAGTTTTTGTTGGAAAATTTCCACAGCCTATGTACTAAGCAACATGTTGCATACATGTTTACAAAAGCACTCCTCTACTCGATCTCATCTGTTAGTTTTGGTGTATCCTATCATTTGAGTTTTACATTTACAGTGATCATTTATTGTTTTGATGGTAGTACGAGTAGTCTGAGCTGGTTTGCTCAATAGTTACCCAAAATTCAGTGATCCTTCGTTTAATGTTTGATCATGCAATTCTTCTCGAACTTCCTTACCTATATAGAGCTTTTTTGGTCTTTGATTACGATGCCACTGCATTTTTTCACAAATATTTAAGTACTCGTTAATGTAATTATAAAGACGGGATTTGGATTGCCAATAATATTGGATTTTTGTTATATTTTGTCAAAAATGTGATGACTGTGATTCCTTGACCAGTCCTTTCCAGAGATAATATTCTACATTCTCCTAGTAACAAGTTCATTTATTGACCACTGATAACAAAGAACTCTTAATTGTACACGTATTATGCCTTGTTAATTCTTGGTGCTAGTGCATTCCATTCAGTGAAGTAGCATTAAATGACTGATGTGAGGCATTTGACAGATGTAACAGCACTATCAAAAAGAAGCATTAACTAATAGTGTAGGTGTGTTCTACTCAGCACCATCAGTTGAAAAGTGCATTCAAACATGGTGTTTGCACCTTCAATTGCACTGGAGGTGTATCATTAGTTGAAAAAGAAAAGATATTGATATTGAAACATTTCCTCTTTAAACTATCAAAGTTAGAAACACTTTTTGTCGATGCTAAGCTAATATTAGAGGAAGTATGGAAACACTTTTCCCATTTCATTTGTTCGAATAAATCACTAGGCATGTCTTTTTCATATGTTTTATTATGGCATTGTGAATTATTGTTATTGTTAAAAATTAGTATCCGTTCTTTTTCTATTGTTGCTTAATAAAATTGGACGAGATGCGGTGCTGTATGTAGAATCATTAATTGAGTCAATAATGGGTGGACTTGAGGGTCTTATCAACATCCTTGATTCTGAAGGGGGCTTTGGGCCTTTGGAGATGCAGGTATTATTACTTGGCTTGTTTCAGGTTGTATAATGATACTGTCTTCGTTTCTAATTATGTGGTTTGTGACATAACAGCTTCGTCCAGAGCAGGTCATGGGATATGCAGCCCATCTTAACAGAACTTCCACTCCTTTGAAATCTTTCAAAGGTGCTCAAAATTTTCCATTACCTGGCCATGAGAGCTACCCTGGTAGCAATGCTACTATCAAAATGTAAGAAATTTACATTTCCATTTTCTAGCAACGGTGATTACAAATCGTAAATTTGTGAAGCAGGTTAGAAGCTGCTGTACAAAGGCTGACCAATTTGTGCTCAGTTTTGAATGAATTGGAACCGATATGCATTCTCAATCATGTCTTTGTTCTTCGTGAGGTGAGCATGTCTTTCCAGTTTGCCCTTAGTTGTTTTTTCTTAGAAGAATGTTATCATGCTAGTCTTTGTCTGATGTTGCCTTAAACTCTGGATATAGGCCTTAGTCTAAGGTATAAGGATCATCATGTTAGTCCTAAGGTGCCAGACAGCCCATTCTATCTACTACCGCTTGCGCCAATCCGATTGGCTACTTTCGGTGGAGAAGACGGAGAGGAGTCTCGTGGGCTGGAGAACCTCATGTTCATTGAGGGTGGTCACCTCACACTGTTTGAAGCAGTGCTCTTAGCTATTGTGGTCTTTTTCTTGTCATCATATTTACTTCCAGTCAGAGTGAGAAGTCAGCTACAATCATTGATGTGGATATTTTACTTGTTTGCCTTGTGGGGGGACTTTGGGGTTGCCTCTGATGGGTAAGAAACTTGTGGGGCAGTCCATGGAGGATAGTGATTTGGGAGTGCTTAGCCTAAAGGAGATGAATAAGGCACTGCCTGCGAAGGGATTTGCTCACAGTGGGTTGTGGTTCAAATTTGTTGTGCAGATTGCTGCAGGGCATTTACGAGTTCATTGTTAAGTTGTCAGCTCAACCAAGGGTGGTATGCCCAGTGTCTACTTTCTGAAAGGGGATATGCACTCTTCTTGCAAAGATCTCATCATTTTCTCGTCATGTTTTTGGTGATGGAGGTAGTTTAAACCTTTTGACAGGTTGACTGGACCACAAATGGGACCCTTTGTAGTAGATCGCTTGTCAGTTTGTGTTGGCCATAGATCTGGGCATTCATGTAAGTGATGACTAGCCAATAGGAATTGGTCACCTTAGTGTTGCTATAGTCACCCTACTGCTCTCTTCGGTAGGGTGACCTAACAGAATAACTTGGACTAACTAAACGACCGACTAATAAAAATAATATTTGTTATTATATTTTTTATTTTTATAATTTTTTAAATGGTAAAGTGAAAGCTAGATATGAATAATTTGATCATAGTTCAATTAATACTTTTATCTTGTGAATTAGTTACCATGCACGTATAAATTTAAGATTGTATATATTAAATATAGTTTTCCTGTTTAAAACAAATAAAAAGACCTAGCTGACTATTTTTGATTAGTCACCAGAATACCATTTATTCTTTATTTGATGTCCCTTCTGTGTGAATACTAAATACCGACTTTTGGAACACCAGTCACCCTTTTCCGTTCTAATCTATCTAATTAGAGAGTGAGGGAGTTTATGGTGATGTCTATGTTTCTTTCCTTTGTTGGAGGGTTGTCGAACATGGATGATCATGGTGCTTGGGTAGAGGGGAACTCCTTGGTCCATATAAGGTGCTTTATGCCTTAACCAATTTTCAATCTAGGGATTCGTATCACAAAATGTAAGCAGAATTGGGGATGGAAGGTCCCTTGGCAGGTCAAAATTTTCCTCAGGCTATTGAGGCAGGATCAGGTGATGCGAGGTTCTCAGAGGGCCAAATATTTCCTAGGTGTAGACAAACACCTGTTAGCTATGTGTTGAGGGTTGGAGGATAGTGACTTTTTTATTTTGTTACATTGAGAGAGTGCTGGACGAGGGTTTGTTATCAGTGGGATGGCATATGAGCATGCTTTTCCTTCTGGAATCCATTGACACGTTGTGGTTGGGTTTAGATGGTGAGAGATTTTGGGTGTATTGAAGGAGTGGGTGATTTGGTCAGCGAGGAATGGTGTGGATTTCGGCATTAGAGATTTTATGTTGAGAATGTACTAGAGCTTGACATGATCTTAAAATATTTTATTTAATTCTGATGCTTTACATTGTGAATTACTCAGCACACACACCCTTTTTCCTCTCAAGAAAAAGAAAAAGCAGGAAGTGTTCTGAAAATCAAGCAGAATTTCAACAAAATTGTGTGATTCAATTGCAACAGATTTATACGATGAAGTAACTAGAAACAAACTTTCTGATACAAGACAAAAATAAAATGCCCCTTGGTGGTCACACTAAATAACCAATAATTTTGTAGAGAACTAAGTTGAGCCAAAAGAGTATAACAAACCAATCCCTTTACATTCTCAGGTGTAGGACATACTCCGGGCTGATCACATCCGTCACGAGAGTCTTCATATGGTGTTAAGGGGACGCAGGGAGTAAATATACAGCACAAAAAAGGTCTGTTTTTTAGGCGAGAGCATTTTATGTAGTCTTCAGGAAATAAAAATGTACTGCTACTGTACGCACAGTGCGATCACAATGTAGTATTTCTTATTTTCGAGGTGAGGATTTCTGAACAGATCACCTCTCATCGTGCCAAATAGAAGTTCTCAATAGGTTAAATTTAATACAACCGCGGAGGTAGGTGGCTTCTTCGGTGGTTTCTCAAGAGAGGACCTTTCGATTACGGATTCTTTAGTATGAAGATATATTTTCTTCATAAAGGTAGGAGTGGAAGAAAGCAAGGTGACCAAGGCGGTGTTAGATATTTTTGGTGAGCTTTCGGGTATGAAGAAAGCAAGGTGACCAAGCAGAAGCATTCATGTGCTTCATATCCAATTGCTTCTCATGTCACCTTCGATCATTTGACAGGTAACTTCAGGAGGTTTGTTGTTGCGTTGTCCGTCGTGACTATACCACGGACTTACTAGGAGGCATTGATGGATAGAAGGTGGCGTCTAGCCATGGAGGAGGAGATGGAGGCTTTTTTTTAATCCTAAAACGAGGGGGGATACACTTGTTGGTGCTCGCCCCAACTTTTATTCAAAAAGCGAAGATAGAAGCAAGGAGGATAATACAAACACGCACCCACAAGAGAGAGAGCAATTACAAGACTCATTCCTCCACCTTAAGCCTTGGCATGAATCCCCACGTTTTCCTTATAGAACCGCTGGCCCGAGAAAAGCAAATCATTCCTACCCAGCCAAACAACCCACAGTATGTCCAAAGGATAAAGCAACTCCTTCCTCGGTCTATCTTTATTGGCCAGAAGCGCGCCGCAGAACAACTGGAGATCCTCAGTGCAGCACCAGGCCAAACCGGCCCCCTGTCATATTTTGAATCACCATGGGGCACTTGAAGAACAGATGCTCAACAGATTCAATCGCTTCATTGCAAAGAATGCACCTGTCAGAGGCGATTCCCATGAGCTTGGCATATCGGTCCCTCGTCATCAACCTCTGTTCTGGAAGCTTTACAGTCGAGGGTACATGGAGTATGATCTTGGCCCTACTGGAACATGTTTATAATGACATGCAAATGGGTATTTACAGTGAAATAGAATGCATACGTAAGCATTGATCAGTACAAGCTCGACTTATTGCGCGAGGATTTACGCAGACATATGGGATGGATTATATTGACACTTTTTTTCATGGTGCTCATCACTCCACCCTTACAGATTCTATTATCAGTTGATGTGGTTCAAGATTGACATTTGTTTCAACTTGTTGTCAAGAACATTGTTTTTAAAAACGCGCCTCGAGGCGCTGAGGCGTACGCCTCGAGGCGTTTTTCTAGGAAAAACGCCTCGAGGCTATAGCCTCATGCAGCCTCAGTGAGGCTTAAGCTCGAGGCTTATGAGGCGAGCCTCGAGGCGTAAGCCTCGAGGTGTTGCCTCGAGGCGTAGCCTCATTTGTGTGCTGAATTTTTGAATTTTTTTCTGCAATATTTTTTTTCTTTTCTTTTTGATTGTGGGCTATTCATCTTTCATAGACAAGTATGTTCAAGTCCTTAAGCTCACAATTCACTAAAATGCATTTTTTTAGTTTATTAAAATATTGAGCTTATTTTTACTTTGTTATGCATGTTCTTTATATATCAACATGAACAAAAATTTGGATCTTGAGATATTAATCTAATGCCTCTACTCTTAATATGCATCTTGTGTTACATCTAGCCCCTCTAGTAAATTTTATTCAAAACTTTAATTTTTGCAGAGAGTTACCTATTATTGTGCCTGCATATTCATATTTACTTGACTCCTTACTGATTTAGAGTCCAAAAAAGAGTGTTATATAACAACTTCGATGTTTAAACCATGATGTTTGTCTTGAAATGTCATGGAGTTATGTATTTACTCATAACTATTAAATTTTTTAGAACTTGGAAATTGTAATTATGGTTAATTATGATGTTTTATGAAAAAATTTCTTCCACGAGGTGAGGGCTTACGCCTCGAGGCTTAGGCCTCGAGGCATTACTGGGGAAAACGCCTCGATACGCCTCCTGTTTTTAAAACCTTGGTCAAGAATGCTTTTTTGTATGACGATCTTGATGAGGAGGGCTACATGTAGCAGCCGCTAGGTTTTGCTAATGGGGGGGGAGTGTTCACAGGTTTGTGGACTTCATAAGGCAATCTATTGGCCTTAAGCAGAGCCCAGAGCTTGGTTACAAAAGCTCTCAGATTTGTTTGAGAAGCAGGGTTCAAACGGTCGAATGCAGGTCATTCTTTTTCCGTACAGAGAACCTCTAGAGGTACAATTGCTATTATGGTGTATGTTGATGATATACTTATTACAGGAGATGACATACTAGGAATAAAGAGAATGAAAGAATTTCTGGGTCGCACATTTGTTACCAAGGACCTTGGAACTCTTAGGTACTTTTGGGGATTGTAGTTTGCCAGAAATCAGCAAGGGCTTGTGATGGTCAGAGGAAATATGTCACTGATTTGCTTAAGTGACATGGGCATGCTTGGATGTCGACCTGTTACTACCACACCTATGGATTCAAGCATGAAGTTGTATGATGATGATACTGATGAAGTAGACAGGAGAAGATATAGGAATCGGTGGGAAAGCTTTTTTACGTTACTATTGCCAGACCTGATATTTCATTTGTTGTCAGTCGGGTTAGCCAGTTCATGTAAGAACCCTGTCAGATACATATGGATGCTATACATATGATACTAACGTACTTTAAATTATGGGTTTTTTATCACTTGTGCCCCTCTGAGATATTGCAATATCAGTATACCCCTATCTTTTTGGTAATATCAGTTGTGTCCCTCACTTCTTTCTCCGTTATCACTTGTACCCTTCTGTCAGATTGACCGTCAAAATGTTGACTTAACCATGGTTTTTTTCAAACCTTTGTGTAGTTAAGAGGGGTATTATTGTCCAGACATCTCCTTCATCTTCTTCCTCTATTTGTTCTTAATCCTTTCTCTTCATTATTTCTCTCTCTTAGTGACACCTTCGTGCATCCATCGGATTTCTAAAATTTTTGTATTTTCACGGATATATCACTCATTATAGATCAAACGGTGAATTTTCTTGAATTTTTTGATGAATTTTTGTCAATCAATTATAAAAAATTTATCTTAAATTTAACAAAAACTGAACTCCAATTTCATCTAGACAGGGGTAAAAAGGAGGATGGAATGGGGAGGCCCGAGCTCCACCACGTGCTTCGTCCCGGGGAAGGAACCCGACAGCGCCGACCCTATGGCGGCGCAGAGGGAGTTCCAGGGGATGGTGGCTCTGTCGTCCTGGATGTCGGCGATGACGACCTTCGCGTTTGCAGCAAGAAGAGTGTGGGGGGCAGAGGGAGGTGCAGGGGGCGGAGGGGGCTGTGTGGGAGGGGTGCGGGAGGCGAGGGCGGCCGGGGGAGGGGGTGCGGGAGGCGAGGCGACCGGGGGAGGGGGTGCAGGGGCGGAGGGGGCGACCGAGGGAGGGGTGCGGAGGGGGGCTGTGCACATGGCCTTAATTTTCGGTGAATTTCGACCGAAATTCGGTCGAAATTCGGTTTCGTAGCGATAACCGATATCGAAACCATGCATAATATCAGTTTTCCAGGATTTCGGTCGAATTTCGGTCATTTCGGTCCATTTCGGTTCATTTCGGTCCATTTCGGTGGAAATTGTTCACAGTTTTCTCGGATTTCGGTGGAATTTCGGTTCATTTCGGTTCATTTCGGTCCATTTCGATTGAAATTGTTCTAGGTCTCCATATGTCATGCCTAGGCCACTTATTGATATCATAGGCACTTTTGACCACTAAATGAAATTTATAGGTCACATATTTCACCACCATTGCAATATAAGCCACTATTCCAACCACCATTGTAATACATAAGGCCATTTAGGTCCTCTTTAAAGCCAATAAATATAATGCATATGTTCTTATTCCATCTCACAACTTCACAAGTCACAATTCACAACCCAACTTAAGTCTTCGAGAGCCAAGTTTCCAAATTCCAAGCAAGGTAAGTATTTTACCATATTTTTTCATAAAACATCTTTTTTAACATACTTCGAGATGCCAAATATGTATTTTTTTTATTCATCTTTGAATGCTAACTTCAGAGTTCAGAATCTTCATAGTTAGAATCTTTATATAACCATCTTGTTAATCTTTTCCTAGGCCAACTTGTCTGTACGTGTGGTAGGTTGTTAACAACCTTCCAAGTCTTTGACTGTAAATATTTTTCTACTATTAGGCCAGGACGAAGGTTGTGCTTATGAATGCTACATAATTTCTGGTGTTAATTAATTTGTTTGTGTCTCGTATAACATACATTTTACGATCACAAGCCCTACTATGCATTTATTTTGACATACATGTTAAAATATTCGTGTTTGTTTGTGGCCTTATTTTACTTTAAAATAAAAGTATTATATTCTTTTGAGAATTGACAGAAAAATTGAATGCCAAAATTTACTGTGAAATATGAAATTTCACTCTGGACAGTCATCGATATGATGACCGAAATCATTATTTTAAGGCATTGAACATTATAACATCTTATTATAAGCAAAAAAACTTGCATTTATGTCTCTTTTATTGATAAAACAACATTAGAAATCTTAAAATTTGAAAAAAATGAGTTTTCAATTCATTTTCCCAATTTCCAGCCATTTCACCGAAATCCACCGAAATTCTATCGAAATTCCTTTTATGGGCTTACCGAAACGAAACCAAAATCCGACATTTGAGGCCTTGGCTGTGCAGGGTGCGGGGGAAGGGGAGAGGTGCAGGGGCAGAGGGGGGCTGTGGAGGGGGGGAGGTAGGGGAGGCGAGGGTGACCAGGGGAGGGGGTGCGGGGGGCGGAGGGGGGAGGTGCCGGGAGGCGAGGGCGACCGGGGGAGGGGGTGCGGGGGCGGAGGGGGGTTGTGCGGGGGAAGGGGAGGTGCAGGGGGCGGAGGGGGTGGGTGCGGGGGAGGGGAGGTGCAGGGGGGAGGGGGCGAAGGGGGGCAGTGCGGGGGCCGGAGGAGGTTGCACGAGAGCTCAAGGAGAAGGATGGAGGAGCTTGGAGGAGAAGGAGAAGGAGGAAGAGGAACAAGATGGGAGAGGAGGAAGAGCACGGAGGAAGAAGACCGAGGAGGAGGACTTTTCTGTCTTTTTAAAATTTAATTCCATCTGTATCCTTTAAGTTAACGTCTGTTTGTGTTGGTTATTGGACGGTCACAACCCAGAGGGGCACAGAGTGATAGATTAGCAAGAAGTGAGGGGCACAACTGATATTACCAAAAAGATAGGGGCATAACTGATATTGTGATATCTCGGAGGGGCACAAGTGATAAAAACCCTTAAATCATCTCTAGGTGCAGGGGCTACATATTGGAAGAGGTGGCATCATCACTATCTCAGCATGTACAAACGCAAATTATGCAGGGTGCCCCAAGGATAGGAAGTCCACAACAGGATTTGCTATATTTGTTGGCGATTCACTTGTCTCGTGGAAAAGCAAGAAGTGAATTGTAGTGGCTAGATCTAGTGTTGAATATGAGTATAGAGCCATGGCATAAGCAAGCGTAGAAATGATGTGGTTCAAGCAGTCCTTACAGATCTACACATAGATGTTGCTCTTCCCATGTCACTGAAATTTGACATCAGGCGGTCCAATTCATTGCCAACAATCTTGCATTTCACGAAAGGACAAAGCATATTGAGGTTGATTGCCATTATATGTGTGACATGATTTAGAAAGGCTTCATTTCTAAATCCATGTCAGCTGAAGAGACCAGACGACAGTTATTTTCATCAAGACCTTACTCAAAGGATTATTTCTGAAGTGTTTGTCCAAGCTGAGCATGATAGGTATCTATGCTCCATCTTGAGGGGCAGTATTGAGATATATTAATATGTTACTATACTCTTTTGTCTATTTTCTTTTCTTTTTGTAGCATTATGTAATTTGCCCATAGGTCTCTCCCTTTATATAAGAGAGACTAGGGCTCAAAGGAAAAAGCAAGTCTATTATTTTTCCTAACAAATTGTTAATCTAAAGGTTGGATCATAAAAGCCATTATTGGGTTAAACATCTAAAGAGTTAGATGGAGGACTCAACCACACTGTCAAGTGATTATCAAGAAGGGATTTCCATCCTGAGAAGGAGATGGTAATCCTTACACCAAAAGATGGCATCTGACCGACCTATTGATGCAGGTCCTCTGCATAGGAATTGAGATTCTAAGGTGTCTGAAGTCAAAGAGTTGACTTTGCGAGATTGAAATGGTTATGACATGTCATATTGTATCACGTATAGGCACGCATCCTTTGACCAGAGACAGATGTATTATCATGTGTCTAAATTTTTCCATTTGGTAAAGCATTAGGTTGATGACCTAGTCAAGGTTTATAGATTGGTATGCTAGTGTGCATACGAGGGCAGCACACTCATGAGATATTAGGACCAACCAAACTTAATTGATGGTCACCTTTCTTTGGAAGCATGATTTGTGTGATATGCTTTTTAAACACATATGATAAATGCCATCTTCCAATGATCGATTGAGAAACTTAAAGATAAAACTCAGAAGGGGATAGTTCAAATGGGATCTGAACTTCAAGTTTAATCACGACTTTCCAATATGTAGGATGTACGGGTATTCAGAATACTCAATAGTGATGTAATCTTTTTTTTGAGAAGGAAAATGGTGAACTTCCGAGATGGGATCCACCGTACTAAAATAAAATGTTATTATTAATAACAAAATACATGAGCCCTACACAACACGCTCTACAATGTCCCAAAACATTCTCAGAAGAACATCTACCCGCAAAAAACACATTCATTTCTGCCGACCAAATCGCTCACAGGAGGGCACAAGGAAATGAGTTATCTTCATGGCCATTTCACGACACCGAACGTATGACACTCCAGAATCCTTCTCATTGAAAGTGTCAAGCCATGAATTCCCTGCCTTTCTCCCAGACCTGGATCGGGTGGCTGCAGGTAAGAATAAGTGGTCCAGATCTTCCACTCCATCCCCACATCTGTTATAAAAAATATCCCCGGCATAAAGTAACTTGCTCGCCGCATCTTGGAAAGCACCCTCCTTGTCTAAGAAGCCAACGGAACACCTTGACCTTATCCGAGATCCTACTCTTCCTGGTGATTTTGTAAGCCAATAAATCCTCCTCGTACAATGCGTCACGCTCTCCAACCAAAAAAATAGGCTTTTCCACAGTGAATTTGTGTGACATGTGGGTCCGAATAAACCAAACCCGACCCGATTATGAGTCTGAATGGTCAATTTAATTATTCAATCTATAGTGAATAAACCTAGATCGACCTATAAGCGCAAATCAAAATCTGTTCAGTCGTAATCGACCAATAGTCGATCGTATCGTAAAGCGTGCCATCAGAAAAGTCGCAATGCAAAATCAGAAATCGCAAAACAAACCAAGACCATCTAAAAATCTAATTCGACGAAATAAAACCAACGGAATCGATTGTTCGGCAATCGGAAGTCATTTGATATTTTTAAAATCACAAAATTTAGTTGCAAACCGAGATTGTATCTCGAGAATTTTCGGGTATTCATACCCAATCCAAAGTATATGAATATTATACTCATATTAATTTTCGTTCATAGACGGTCAAAACGAGCTATTATACATCGAAAGCGGAGATTCGAGGCACGAGTACGGATAACTTTTGGATTTGCAAGATGTATAGATTAAAAGTATATATATATATATAATGATTAATGTGACATCGGCAAAACATCATATAAAAAATAATAAACAATAATCCAACGTTGAGTCCCTTTTCCTTTCTTTTCACCATTCCCCCCCCCCCCCCCCCCCAAATCCTCTCTTCTTTCTTTTATCTTCCTCCGAGTGAAAAGCCCCTTCCTTCTTGCTGCTCTTGTAGTTGTTGGAGCCCAGAATTTCAGCCTCAATTCAAGGCCATGGAACCTTCATTTCTTCGCATCAGCAACAGCTGGTTGTTGATGTACTCCCTGCAGCAATAGTTGCTCCTGCCTGTTAATCTTCTCCAAAAATTGGAGTTTTTTTCAAAGATATAATCCTATTTTCCTTCTCTTTGTTGCCATGCATGTTCAGTCCAACCCCTGTTGCTGCAATATATGTTGATTTATACACTTTTTATCCAATGTTTGATGGTTTCTCTGAAGTGAGGAAAATTGGGTAGTTCTATTAATTGATATTAGAAATTGGGGGTATGTCTTTTGTACAGTATAATTGGAAACTAGTAATTTTTCACTATATTTTTATGCTTAAAGATCTGTTCTGTTAAAATCTAAACTATATATATACACACATGTGTATATATGATATATTTTTCTGATTTAAAGATATATTCTAATACAAATCTGGACTATATATATACACACATATGTATGTATATGGAAGGGATTCAATTACTGTATAAATGGTATATAAAAATATTTTGAATTGAATTGAAAATCTAATTCTCTGTTATATGCCACTGTTTGAACTGAGATAAAAAAATAATAATAATTTAGACATTGACCTGAGTATAAAAAAATTAAAAGGGATGGGAGAAAAAGTACCAGAGACCGAAGTGTTCTTGTTGCTAATGAAAAAGAAGAAAATGTATATTAGATGAGAGAGATAAATAGAAGAAATGGGATAAAAAGGGACCGGAGACTGAAGTATTCTTATTGCTTGAGGAAACCATTGAGATAGAATTAGTGTCTGAAGTCCTCTTATGTGAAAGACCAATTGTCGGTGATCCTTTTAGGAGAGAGCCATTAAAATTTCCAAGTCTGTTGAGTGAAGCTTTCCTTGATTTCTTGTACTGAAGATGTGTCGTGGGTAATAGATACTGCACTTTACCATTCTTAATATTTCAAATGAATTTTGCCTTCCAGTATATCAGCTTCTTTGGAGATGTGCTAACCTCCACAAATACTCTTCAGATGAGATTATTGATAGTTTTTAAAATTGTTGACAGTTCATAAAGGTTCTTTTGGTGATTTTATTCTCGTAGTTATCCTCTCTAATCAAGTGTTCGAAGATCATAAGCTACTTTTACTTGAGATGTGTTAAGTGTCAGGGAGATGGGTTCTCCTTGTATAACAAGTTGATCATCACATTGCTCCACCTTGAGGGGATATGGGAACTACTGATTGAGAACTTTTTTAGATGAGGGGGGGAAATTTTATCTTCTCATGGTCCCTCTAATTTAAGACTTGGTTTTTATTGTATACACTGTTGTAAAAGTCAGCCGACTAGGTCGACTAGTCGGTTCGGCTAGTCGAGTCGGGGTACCCGACTCAACTAGGCCTAGTCGGCCATTAGTCGATCAACCCGACTAATCGGGCCGATTAGGCGGCCTAGTCGGCTGACTACTCGGTCAACTTTTACATAGAGGTTTTTTATTTTTTTATTTTTTTATTTTTTCCTTTTTTTAAAATCAAATTTATTCCAATATGCTTAATATTGTACTCCTTTTGTTTCATTATGATAATGTAGAAATTGTATAAATATATGCAAATATATAAAAATTTATGGATTTTTACCCAGGCAGACCCTATAATCTTTGTCAATTACCTCTACGACCTTTGAAACATTGTAATTCCTCCCTCGACCTCGTAAACTTGCTCTGTCTTACCTCATGAACCCTGCAGTTAAATTTAGCTTTTACTTGAGTCAATGCCTTGGGTTAATCTAACTAGAAGAGCATTCAATGGTGGATCTTTATCATCTCCTTCCTCTTTTTTTCTTTCTTCCATTCATCTTCTGCTTCATCCTCCTCTTTATTTTCTCTCTCTTCAGCTCATCTCCATCCATCCACCGAATCATAAAGAAATTCTTATCAGTAATGGTCTTCTTAGTGAGATTGGCTCCCCGAGCCCGAGAGTGAAGGGCGAATGACTCATCTGGCACACGATCTCCATTTAGAGCTTGGACGCAATGCCCTCGGACTTGTCCCACACCGCCAGACGAGGGAGAAGGCTCTCCTCGCTCTTGAGCTCACCATCGACGTGGGGTTCCCAGGGATCTTCCACACCTCCTGCTAGCTCTGATCGCGGGTGAACAACCCTTGGCCGTGCCAAGCTGGTAGGTGGGTGCTCCCTCCTCAATCAGACCGTAGAGAGAGGTCACGAACTCCAACTGACGGGTGGCCAGGGACTCGAGACGGAAAGAACCACTCGCGGTGGTTGGCGTGGGTCCTCGGATCCGACAAGGTTATGGAAACGGAAGCAGAAGGTGATCTCTAGCACATGCAGGGCGGGTTTCATCAAGCTCTCTCCTTTCCACCCGAGAAACTGTCGTGAGCTCCGCAACATGGACAGCTCCAGCTGCCAGAGGTAGTGCTTGGAGGCAGGCTGGCGGAAGGGGAGGAAGACGTTGATGATGATAATCGAAGGCAGATCGTATTCTCGGCGGTCCTCTTCCTCTTGGCAATCCATGTCCACCGTTCTCTGATTATGATTTGCTCAGATGTTGGAAGATGTGAAGCTTGATTATGACATGTATTTAAGACCAGAGCTTCAATCGCATGGGCTGACAAGCCTTCTCATCCCATCAATGTTCTGGAATCGAGCCTTTAGCCTCTACTCTCGTATGTCATCCATTCTCTTCGACTCACATTGATTATCCATAAAATTCGATGCTGCCCCGCGGGTGCTCGGGTGGGAACCCCCTGTAGCTGCGCCCTCCCGACGACGGCGTACCCGGAGCTCGAGCTTTCTGATTCCGTCAATGCCCGATGATTGTGCCCTCCAGACAGAGGCAGGCTTCCCCATCCTGCGTGGTTTGAGAGTTTGTTTTGATTGATCGGATGGATGGAGTCCCTCGTCAGATAAGGTGCTGCCCTGATATGCATGGCACATGAAAGTGGTTGAGGGTCGTGGAGATCGTGTAAGGTCGAGACCGACGAAGGGGTCGTGGAGGCCATGTAAGGTCGAGACCGGCGATAGAGGGGGAGGTTAGGCGGAGAGGAGGTCGGGAAGAGGCGACGGGGAGGTTAGGGGAGGGGAGGTCGGGTGGAGGCGGCGAGGAGGTCCGGGAGGGGAGGGAGGAGATGTCAAGGAGGAGTCCTGGAGGAGTAAAGGAGAAGGGATGGTATTTTTGTAATTTCGAGAAACAAAATGGGCATTATGAAAATGAAATTCACGGAATCCGGTTAGTTTTAACAGCCAAATGGATGGGAGTTAACCGCAAGGTTTATATGATAAGAGTAGCAAGTTTACAGGGTCGAGGGAGGAAATAAGGATGTTTCAAAAGTCGTAGAGGTAATTGACAATGATTTATATATTTAAAATAATTAAAAAAAAATCAAAACCAACTAATGGCCGACTAAATCCGAATTAGTCGTCGACTGTCGATTAATACTTAGTCAGTAATCCTGCCGACCGAGTACCGACTACCGATTTCTGCAACTTGATTGTATATAAGCTCGTGGGACATATGGATTCATATATTACTGTATACTCTGAAGAATAATAGAACCCATTATTGTTTTGGATATGCTCTTCATATATAGTTGGATGGTTGAATGCATCAAGAATGCCAAATTAGTGTGTTTTGAGATGGCAAGAGAGTAAAAATGATGGGATTTAGTGATGATCAATAATATTGTGTCGCTCATGATGACCCTTATACCTGACTGTGTGAGGTTGCGGTGACCCTCAGTTGGGCATAGGAAAGGAAGCTCAGTTTGAGCAGCGACCGTCTAGGGTGTGGGTCTAGGGTCCCATTCCTTAGATTGATCTAGGTTTATTCACTATAAATTGAATATTAATTGATCATTAGGACTCTTAATCGGGTTGGGTTTGGTTTATTCGGACCCAGATGTCACAATTTACCGTCGATACAGACTAAATGATCCTTGCCTTCTCTACGTCCTTCTGATTCCACCAGCTCCCCATGCATTCTCCAAAACTCGTCAAACCTTTGATCCAACAACTCTAAGATAAGGAGGGCATCCACGCACCATTTTGCCAAACCGCCTTGATCGAAATGTTTTGATCCGCTGTGAGCGCTAAGAGCCTAAGGAAATCACACCCCAATAGAGTCTTTCTCATGTCTAATCAACAAGCATAGGTCGCATAATTGAGGCAGCCTCAGGCACAATCTGCACATACCTTGCCATAACGAGGAGGGGCTAGCGGATGTAGCATGCTTCCAATGAATCACGGATTCCATATATCCTCCTCAGCAAGGTACACCAAAATCATCATATTTCCTCCACCTCACCAGTCACCACTCGTTTCGCCAAAAGAGCCCTTGTTCCTTCCGTCCACTCTCAGGACCCCAACACTCCCTTCTTCGTTGTCATGACTCTCTCCCAAGAGACCAAATGGATGCCCTTCCCTCTCTTGTTTCCCATCTGACCAAAAAAATCTCCTCATCAAGTCTCCATCCTACGACGACTACCAACAGGATGCACCCCGTGGAGCAAAAAAATGTGGGGATAGCTGACAAAAATAGTTTAAGAAGCACCAGTTGCCCCTACTGAAAGCGTTACCGCTTTCAACCTGGCCAGCTTCCTCTCCAACCTGTCCAAGACTGACCCCTTACTCAGTAATCTTCAGTCTGTCAGCCACTAGTGGCAGGCTGGCAGCCATTAAGTATGTAATCAGCATGGTCCAATGTGGACGCCCTCAGCACTTGCATGACATGCTTGAATGCTGCTCCTACAATATAAGATCTAGAGGCAACAAACGATTCTCTTATTGATTGCATTCCCGAAATTTTGCTAAGATGTCCATGACGTGGTGCACGCCTGACTGTGATGTAATCTTAAATGATTGTATACCATGATGCTTCTATTCTGAGGAAGTGATCAAACATGTTTGGATTTTAATTACTCCACTCAGTAGTCTTGTCATCAATCTTAATCCAATTGTTGGACATTGATCTGAATAGGATTCATATGCAATGAGAAGATTAGGTGCCGTGTCTGATATGATCATACATCTCTGAGAGGTCCTCTAGATCTAGAAATAAGATTAGATTTCATATTCCAAGTCATTGTTCGTGGCGTGTACAAGTATCTGAGGAGAAGGTACCATGTTAGAAACTACAAAATGCAGAAGCAAAATCAGAGATAAAGGATAAAAACATTGAGAAGATCGGGATTTTTACGTATAACCTTACTCCCTAATGAGCGGGATGAAACCACGGGAGAACGCCTCAAAGGGTTGATTCATGTGGCTCTACACAATACTCCCCCCTTTCTCCCAAATTGATCGGAAAAACAATGACATCGACCAAGTTGCGAGAAGACATGAAAATGGGAGAAATAAAAAACATACATAAGCCACCTTAGTTTTTTCCTTCAAATTTTTTATTTTCAAATCATCATTCATTTTTTCTGTATGGATTTTTTTACAATTCCATTTTTTCGACTATTCCATTTTTTAAGAGTCTCCCCCTTCTTTTTTTAAAAAAATGAGGCCACTTCATTTCCTTTTTTCCTTTTTTCTTTCGGCCTCTCTTCTTTTCCTTTTTTCTCTTTTCTTCCTGTTTTTTTTCCTTTAAGAGCTGCCCCCTTCTTTATCTCGTTAATGAAATATTTAATAATAGATCAAACCTCGGAGTTATTCTTCAATAAAAAACCCAAGAAAGTCTAAAAAAATCATCAGCAGTGACCATATAAAAACGGTGTCCCTGGTGATTAGGGACACGACTTGGACCCTAGATATCTAAATGAAGGAGCTCAAACAATTGAGAACTGCTCCGACTCTGATGAGAAGGAAAGGAGGAACAATAGTTCTTCCCAAGCTGGCAAGCCTCGCACTGGAAGGAAGATCGCATGGAAATCTGTGGGAAGACATGACACAACTTCTACAAAGGGAAGTGGCCAAAACAAAGGTGCCACAGGTACGGTGCGAAGAATAGCGGAGACACCAGCATGAGGAGGTTGGACTAGTTTATAGAGCTCCCGCTTCTCACGGCCACATCTCATCACCATGCTCGTGAGTATGTCCTTAAACACAAGAGACTGGGTTAAAAATGGCACGACAATGCAGATCCTTAGTAATCTGACCAACAGAAAGTAGGTTCATCTGAAAATCAGGGACATATAAAACATTCTAAAGGCTTATGGATGGCATCAGATGCACTTCTCCATGTCCTGTGATGGGTAAGTGACCTCCATTAGTAATAACAACCCATTTACCATGAAGTATAGTATTGTAGGACATCAACTGGGCTCTATCTCCACACAGATGGTGGGAAGCACCAGAGTCCATGATCCACTTTGTCGTGTCTGCATTGTTGTACCAGTAAAAGTATAAGCAATACCTGAGGAGCTCGAAGAGGCTCTAGATGCGGATGCGGTATTTGTAAATCTTACAGTGGTGGTGTCTGCCACTAGAGTCATGATCTCTCATATACGAGAGACAATGTCATCCAGGTGTGGATCATATTAGGAAACTGAAGTCTCTTAAGACTCGGTCTGTTCCGCCATACGAGCAGATGCAGGGTATCCATGCTTATGGTAACATGTATCCTTCGGGTGTCCCTGCAGTAGATATAAGGACCACGCTGATATCCACCGCCTCTACCACGAGGAGTACGCTCTCTAAACTGGGTGGTCCCTCCTCTACCGTGAGAAGCATTCATCGCTGAAGAGGGTTGTGGAGTGGCAGTAGGAGGAATAAGAAGCCTACTGAGACGGCCGTAAGCATCCTCCATGGGAGGTGTCACAGGGTCAAAATCCCGCTATCGATTTCGACCGATCCTATGCGGTGTTAGCTAACCCGTAGCTAACCAGCCTTCCCGAGTACACGGTCACGGACACGCTCCAACTCTTCTCGTACTCCTGCTTGCTAGCGCACCGACGCTTCCAACACTAACACGAGCACGAACTCCGGATCGCTCAAGAACACTCTCAAGAACACGCTCAAGAACGCTCAAGAACTCTACCAAGCAATCACACGAGCACGGGCACAAAGCTCTTCTCTTTATTAGAAGGGGAACTCTCTCTCTGGAGTGGGTGGACACTCTACACTTTCTCTTGTGTAGACTTGTGTGTTTACAAATGAGCCACCACCTCTCCTTATATACAAGAGTCAAGGCAACCCAAGGGACACTCATTATTACATCTACAATAATGATACATAAAGACACAAGAGACCCTTCAAGTTCTTCGGCAACCTTTCGCGTTCCTCAGCAACTCTTCGTCTGCTCGTCTCTTCGACTCCCTTGTTGACCTTTCGTCTTCCTGCACGGTTGACGCCCAGTCAACCGCCCAGTCATCAGCACACTCGCGCTCCAACGCTTGCTGATGCAGCTTTGCCATAATTCACCAAGTGCCACCGAACACTTGGTCTTGTGCCAAAGGGAACCCGCGGCCTCCAGGCCCTCGTGCGGTAAACCCTTCCTTAGCGTTCTCCATGCTAAGGGGAAGTCCTCCAGAACTTCGCTATCGTAGCCTCCAGACCACTCTCGTACGTGTACGACCGAGCATGCTCGACAATGCTCGTACTCAACAGCTACAGCGCTCCATGCCTCTTTGGACCGCCACGCATCAATACCGATACCGTGCGCCTTCGTGCGTACGCCTCTGTGACCGTACCGCATACCTCCTCGATGCGTACTGCTTCACTACGTACCGCCCTTCTGCGCTCGCGTATGTATGACTACGTGCATCCACTGTCATGTCTTGCACTGCTGACTGTACTCGCTGTGCTCGTACTGCTACAAGCTTCACGACACTCTGCTACCGAGCTAGTGTCCTGTGTGATGCTTCTCCCTTGTAACGTACAGTGGAGCCTCCAGACTCCCGTGGATAACCTCCCTGATATCCACGCATTTTCGGACTCCTCCTGAAGTCCAGCTTCATCGATCATTCTCGAGCATCCAGCTACCGTCTCTGCACGATCATTCTCGATCACGGAATTTGGGGGTGTGACAAGCCTCCCCCACCTGAAGAATCGATTGTCCTCAACCGAGCATCTCCTCTTCAGCTGGCGTCCCGTCACGATCCTCCTTCCGCTACGCACCTCCTGATGCGGCTCAATTGGAAGGGTGGTGTCGTCTTGCACCGCCTCCCTTCCTGCACTTGGTCTTCTCATGAACCACGTCCCTCCATGACTTGGTCTTTAACGTGAAAAGTGGAGCTTCCTCGTCAGCTCCCATTTTCGGTGTATCCCTCCTGGATACAGCAACTCCATTGCTGGTGTGTGGAAGCTCCAGCTCCACATGTGGAGTACTCACCTCCACGCTTGCTCGTTGACGATATCTATCGTTCCCCGTGGACGACTCCCCATCCTGGGAAATGAGCACCTCCTGTGCTCCGAGCATCTTCGGTATCTTGCCTCCTGCAAGATCATTGGTGGTGTGGTTCGTCACCACTCCACCCCCATGGACAAGTATCTTCTTGCCCATGCTGCATCGCCCTACAGAGCTCTGCCTCGCCTTCTCGTGCACGGATGTTCTCCTATCCGCGGCTTTGGTTGTGTGCCTCCTGCACACAAGTTGGTGCCCATCATGCACCTGCACACTCCTGTGCGTCCTCGATCGAGCCTTGGCGCCTCCAAAGCTCTTTGTTGTGGAGTTCCCTCCCTCCACTGAATTCGAAGCTCCAGCTCGAAGTGTCGTGAGACGTACCTTGGGCATCGCACATATTGCTCCCAAGCGTATCTCACCTTCTACTTCCTCCTCCTCGTCCCCACGAAGAGAGTTCAGCTTCTCCTTCCTTGGGCACTCCCGCGCCCGATGCGGTCCGTCGCATATGAAGCATCCCTTGCTCATGGGTTGCTCCCTTCTCTTGGAGTACTCCCGTTCCTCCACTGGTGGATCATGGGCAACGCCTTTGCCCTTGTCCTTCGACCGCGCCTTTAGCTTGCTGGTGAACTCCTTCTCTTCAGCATTGTGACTTGGTTGGGCCGCCCCATAATCGACCAACGCATCTGCCACCACGATTGTTGAATTCAGGTCCTTCACGCCCTGCCTCCGCAGTTCGGCTTGCTACCAGCTTTGCAACCCGATCGTGAAGTTGAACAGCTTGTCCTCCTCGGACATCCCCTTGATGTCCAGCAAAAAGGACGTGAACTGCTTCACGTACTCACGAACAGTGCCTGTCTGCTTCAGGCGTCGAAGAGCCTCTCGTGCAATCCACGCGGTGTTCTTCGGCAGGAACTGCGCCTTCAGTTCCGCGACTAGATCATCTCATCTGGATATCTTCGGTCTTGCCTCGTCTACTGCACGGCTCCTCCACCATAGTTTGGCGTCGCTCGACATGTACATCGATACCAAACCGACCTTCTCGGCTTCCGTCGTCTTGGTCGCCTCGAAGTACACTTCCATATCCCATAGGAAGTTCTCTAAATCCTTAACACTCCGCGTAGCTGTAAAGGATTTGGGCTCGGGTACCTTGCGCCGCTGCACCTCCGTGGAGCTCCCGCATTTCGCCAACGCCTTCTTGATGAGGGAGATCTCACTCCGAAGATCTTCCTCATCGTGTTGAACGTCTTCAGTCTGTCCTCCAAAGACTTGATCGGCTCCGCTGAGCGTTGGATCTCGTCCCCAACATCCGATCCTTCTGAATAGCGCTCCTCCAAGACGGCGATGCGATGGGCATGAGTCCCAATGGTGGACCCCACTTCTGCCATCGCCTGCTCCAGTGCTGCTACACGCTCGGTAACACCCACCATCTTCGCTCCGCTGATCGAAGACGTACTTGCACCGACAAGTATCCTTTGTTCCCGCGATCGACTGCACCGACAGTCGCTCGTAGCTTTGCCCGCTTCTTGGCTCCAACCAAGCTCTGTGATCTGCTCCTTGGCACCAACCAAGCTCTGATACCACTTGTCACAGGGTCAAAATCCCGCTATCGATTTCGACCGATCCTGTGCGGCGTTAGCTAACCCGTAGCTAACCAGCCTTCCCGAGTAGAACGGTCACGAACACGCTCCAACTCTTCTCGTACTCCTGCTTGCTAGCGCACCGACGCTTCCAACACAAACACCCGCACGAACTCCGGATCGCTCAAGAACACTCTCAAGAACACGCTCAAGAACGCTCAAGAACTCTACCAAGCAATTATACGAGCACGGGCACAAAGCTCTTTTCTTTATTAGAAGGGGAACTCTCTCTCTGGTGTGGGTGGACACTCTACACTTTCTCTTGTGTAGACTTGTGTGTTTACAAATGAGCCACCACCTCTCCTTATATACAAGACTCAAGGCAACCCAAGGGACACTCATTATTACATCTACAATAATGATACATAAAGACACAAGAGACCCTTCAAGTTCTTCGGCAACCCTTCACGTTCCTCAGCAACTCTTCGTCTGCTCGTCTCTTCGACTCCCTTGTTGACCTTTCGTCTTCCTGCACGGTTGACGCCCAATCAACCGCCCAGTCATCAGCATACTCGCGCTCCAACGCTTGTTGATGCAGCTTTGCCATAATTCACCATATGTCACTGAACACTTGGTCTTGTGCCAAGGGGAACCCGCGGCCTCCAGACCCTCGTGTGGTAAACCCTTCCTTAGCGTTCTCCATGCTAAGGGGAAGTCTTTCAGAACTTCGCTATCGTGGCCTCCAGACCACTCTCGTACGTGTACGACCGAGCATGCTCGACAATGCTCGTACTCAACAGCTACAACGCTCCATGCCTCTTTGGACCGCCACGAATCAATACCGATACCGTGCGCCTTCGTGCGTGCGCCTCTGTGACCGTACCGCATACCTCCTCGATGCGTACTGCTTCACTACGTACCGCCCTTCTGCGCTCGCGTATGTATGACTACGTGCATCCACTGTCATGTCTTGCACTGCTGACTGTACTCGTTGTGCTCGCACTGCTACAAGCTTCACGACACTCTGCTACCGAGCTAGTGTCCTGTGGGATGCTTCTCCCTTGTAACGTACGGTGGAGCCTCCAGACTCCCGTGGATAACCTCCCTAATATCCACGCATTTTCGGACTCCTCCTGAAGTCCAGCTTCATCGATCATTCTCGAGCATCCAGCTACCGTGTCTGCACGATCATTCTCGATCACGGAATTTGGGGGTGTGACAGGAGGTATGGTTGCCCCAGTAAGGAGTTGGGCTCATGCTGCATCATACTTTGGGTCGAGCGCAGCCAAAAAGACTCCAACTATAGTGGAGTTCATGTATGCCATCTGATGCTCTGTGGATGTCATAATAGGCATGAAGATGGGAAGCTTCTCGAACATAACACGAAGTGAGGAGTAGAACATGTGCAGAGGACGATCATTCTGCTTGGCCTATAAATATCAAACTAACACTGAAGCATCTTGGCATCATTCTTCACTTGAGCATAAGTGGATGCCAAAATATCCCGCATCGCCTCGTCGGTGGGCTGATTCACGATGCCATTGGCTATCTCCGTGATGAGTATTCTGGAGAGCCAAATACGTACATACGTGTCGTCTTGCTTCCACGAAGTATCATCCATATTCTTATCTGTCGGCTCTGGCTTCGTCAGAATGTGCTCCTTATTGTTGCATTGCATAAAGGTAAGAAACTGCATGGGTCGTAACTCATAGTTGGTTCCATCCATCTTTACGATGGGAGCTGGGCCCATGCCCTTGAAGGAACCAACGAAGAAAAAATATCACCCTTGATGAAAGAACGGTCGAAAATGGAACTCGGCTAGGGAAGTAGATCCATCTGAGCGAGTCTACATGATCATATGGAGGATTGGTTGTACATGTAGACTCATACAACCATCCTCATCAATCCCCGTTGTGCGCTAGGGCCGGAAAGCGTGATTTATAGGTCTGAAATCACATTTTCTGGTTAAAATCGGACTGTTCGGCAAATTTGTGTGATGCTTTAGAGGGTTAAAACGGCCCTCGAGGCCTTATTGGCGATGCACGCTAACCTAAATCGAGTTGCAGCGATGCCGAAAGTGGTTGTCAACGCTACAACGATGCTACGATGGTGCTATAATGGCCCAAATAGGCATCGTGGCATCAATGGATGGCCCTAGGGCCTTTGGCTGTGGGCATGATGTGCCCTAGAAGGCACTGACGGTGATCGGGGAGGGTTGGAAGCCCTCAGGCGACATGCGAGGCTCTGCTGGAGATGACCAGTAGCCCTTCTCCTTTGAGAGGTCGCGCGCGTGATGCTTCGTAGCCTTCCTGACGGCGCATGGGAGGCGTGGAGAAGGCTCTTTTTCTAGGTGTTGGATGTGGTGGTGGTTTCGAGCTAGTAGTGACGAAGGGAATTAGGTCAGCACATCGGTTTAGGATCGTCGCTCTAATACCATGTGGAGATGAAAGAATGAATTGCATTATTGAGAGGTCATAAGGTTCTCTTATATAGGAGAGAAACCTGTTGGGCAAATTACAAGAAGAAGACAAAGAAAATAGAAATTAAATAAACAATATGAAAGATAACTAATATCTCAACAGTAACGATCGGGCAATGATTCGGATTCGAAAAGTTCATGTACTGTCTTGTTTTTGCTTGAATTTCGTAACTGTAAATTTCGAGCCTGATAGCACTAGATATTGGATATAGTCGGCTATGGTTGAGAGATAATTAGATCATCTTATTAACATTTATTTGTGTTTTTCACTCAATATAAATCATGAAAATTTGATAATTGTCATGATTGAAATAAAATTAAATATTTAAGGAAATATTTGATTGCCAATTGTTTTATGGCATACCAGAAACAATTTGTAGCTAATTAATTCGGATGCAAAACAAATTGTTGCTTGATTTAGACTTCAATTCCAAATTTCTGAGTGATTGTTATATAGAATAAAATATGGTCGAAAGATCGATAAAATCACTAGTACAATTTGATCCAATTGTGTTATCCCAAATTTGAGTGTTGAAGGTGTCTAGGCTGGATATGCAAAATTGATTGCCTAATTAGCACCTTGCTATAGAAGGAAATGCTCTCTCAGCATATTTGAACAACCTGACCGGATTATTTTCAAATAAGGGTGGCATGGAGAGGCACAAATCCTCCCTGCATACGGTGGCGGGCTGCGGCTCATGGAGAGGCCAACGCAAGGGAAGGGGGCGGTGCACAAGGGGTTTGGCAGTTGGGCTTAGGGCTCTGGTCTAGGACCGTCACTTTGATATCAGGTGGAAGGAAAATAATGACTCAGGGAGTATGTTTTATAATCTCATATTGGACTATATTTATTGATGCAACACAATTAGGGGGTAAGATGGCTCATAATTGTATAGGTAACAGTATCCTGTAACATTGTTTTTTATACATAAAACAGTTACTGTATCTGTTTTTTTTTCTGTAATTTATTTTCTTTTTGTTGCAGTATATGAGGGAATGTATCCTGGGAAACTTTAAGAAGCGACTCTTTGCAGTTCTAAGAATAGAAAGCTATCTTCAGCGCCCTTCCGTCATGGAATCACTGCTAAGAAGGCATGTCAGTATCATCCTTCTAATCGAACAACATGTAAGCATGGACCTTACAGAGGGTGTTCGAGAGATATTGCTCTCTGAGGCTTTCTCTGGTCCTATGCATTCTTTGCAGACATTTGACAAAATTAATGATTTGACCACTGGTTCTGCCATTGAAATAATCTCCAATTGGTACATTGAATACATTGTTAAAGATAAATCTAATGCTGGTATTTTGTTTGCACCAATAAGCAAATGCTTCAAAAGTCCGAAAGTGTTTGGAGGTAATTCTGCAGAGTCATTTACAACCACTGAAGAGTTGAAATCCATTGCTCGTATTTTTGGTGGATATGGGCTTGACAGATTCGATAGGGTATTGAGAGATTATGTGGCATCCCTTCTGAGTTGCATCAATACCTCTTTGCGTTCCAATCACGAAGCACTTGAGGCAATTGCGGGATCTCTTAATTCTTGTGATAGGATAGAGCGGGAAGCAAATCTAAAGCAAATCTTGGATATGGACACCGTGCTTGGATTTTGCTTACAGATAGGGCAAGCGGTTGCTTTCCATCATATACTTGTAGAAGCTGCCAGAACAGTCTTGGAGGAGAAAGCATGCTTGGTAACTTCTTTACTGTCGGGAGTGATAAAGCAATTACCAGATGAGATACCTGAGAAAGATGAGATAAAGCGATTGAGGAGGGTAGCAAGTAGCGTTGGAATATCTGAGAGACATGATTCTGAGTGGATGTATTCTATCATGAAAGATGTTGTTTGCTGCAGTGATAACTCATGGTCACTGCTCCCGTATCTTTGTTCTGCATTTATGGACTCTTCTACTTGGAACACAGCTACATATGATGTCAGCACTGGAGGATTTAGCAACAGCATATACTGTTTAACCAGGTAAATATGTCGAGAACCTCTTCTATTATGTATCTTTTAATGATTATCTAATTTACCCTGTTTGTTTTATTCACCATATTTTGGAAGAGAAGAAATACTCTAGGATATTAGGCACTGTTATATTCAGAATAATTAGTATACAAGGAATACTCTAGGATATTAGGCACTGTTGTATTCAGAATAATTAGTATACAATTGCTTTCGTCCAGTGCTTTTCTCCTGAACCCTACAAAAGCCTTTCAGGTCTGGCTACCTTGCCGACATGAGGTGTCCCCAGTCCTAAATAAGACACCATAATCAACGAATTAAATTAAGTATATCCCGCCTTTAGTATGTACAGATCCAGAGGCACGTCTTGGTAGTTTATGGAAGTTACACAGAATATTTTCAGTCAACTATATTCATTTTCATAAAATAAGGACTGTCATTCGGGTAAAAATTGGTTCTCTAAATCTTTTCTAAAGGCAATATAGTATATTACTAGCTATATTAAAAGTAAAGTTGTATTGAATTATATCCAGTAAAAATGTACTTTTGCGCACTTTGAAATTTCAGGAGTATTCCACTTGCTCCCACGAAACACAACTTATGTAAACCTGCTTTGGTGGTACTCTATCATAACATCCTGGCAGTCAATGACGTTGTGTCATGTGGCCAAACCAAGGCCAAGCTGCTCATAACTAAAAAAGACATGTCCATAGTTAATCTGTAAGAAGACCCTAGAAGCACCTTTCTTTTGTCGTGGTCCCTTGGATCGCTAAATGTGCTTGTCTATCCATTAGTTTAACATTGCAGGACCATCACTGCCCCCCACCAAGGACTTCCATGGAGGAGCTCTTGTAGTCGGCAGACCCAGTCAATCCTGTTTTCCTTACTATTGGATTATCTTTATTTTTTTAGAATTGTGATCCCTAAATAAGAAATTGGGTGACTTTTGACATTAGAAATCCAAGGATGATTCTCTTTTAAAAAAAAAGATGATTGTCATCTGATCTGATCAAGGTTTTTACAGGTTCATCAATGCCGTGATTCCTGGGGGTGAGTTTGTCAGGTCGGAAAAGGCAGGAG
Source organism: Ottelia alismoides (assembly GCA_037367405.1). Classification (NCBI taxonomy): domain Eukaryota; kingdom Viridiplantae; phylum Streptophyta; class Magnoliopsida; order Alismatales; family Hydrocharitaceae; genus Ottelia; species Ottelia alismoides. Next base: position 699,627 of record JAZKJV010000113.1, read on the forward strand.
AGCAAAGGCAGCCCCTCTCCAATGGGCATTCAAATGACAATGCAGAGCAGGAGCTGCAAGGTCGAGGTTGGGTTGAAGCGAATATTAAGGCCTCCATGGAGCTTTATGTCAAGTGCTCTGCTTTGGTACTTCTTGAGTCTTGTAATGACAACAACCGGTATGATACTTTGGAAATCTCTGAATAGTTATCTTAATCCTCTGCAATGAAATGCCAGAAAGAACAGGTTGCATCTTTTTTAGAAATTGGAACTCTTTGAAAATGCGGAATGTTGAACTTCCAGTAACCAAATTTTTCCAAGAAAAAAATTTACTGAGAATAGCGAAGGGTTGAGTCAACTGGGTAATTAAATCTTGTTCAAGATCCAGTTACACTTATCTCATATGTTTAGTCTCGCGTCGTCTAATAATGGGACTTGGGGATGTAGGTGGGGCTATATAGTCCTATACCCCTTGTATTCCTTGTTCTTATGTATGTTTTTCTTGTTCCACAATCCTAGAATTCATTATGTTTGTGTCCATTCTAGGTGAGAGTATCAATTCAAGCGAAAGCTTTACTCACATCTGATCTTAGGATTTAGCGATAGTTTCAACAATTCAGGCATTACGTAACTGTTTCCTTGCATGTTTGCAGGTGCAACATCATCCCAAAATTAATATTCTTGGACCGGCTCTGTGACCTTTCTCCTTACATCCCAAGAAGCATGCTTGAAGTCCATATTCCTTATGCCCTTCTACGTTCTATATACCGTCAACTCCATAGCAACTCACCTTACACGGCCATCGAATTGTTTCTTCCCTCGCCAAGACAGTCACCTCTTGTCCCTCTTGGGCATTCCCCTGCTGTCCGGTTTAATCAGGGTGAGTCCACGTTACAGCCTGGACCACATGAGTCTGCCTATCGGAGAGAACCATTATACGATGTGGATGGAGGCACAGGCCACAGGTCCGATGAGAAGCACAGTCGAAATGCGAGACGGTCTGGGCCTTTGGAGTACACTGCAAGTCGAAAGGCAAAATTCACAGAGAGCTCAAGCTCTGTTGGCAGAGGTCTGAGTCCGATGAGAAGATTTGTATCGTCTAGGTCTGGTCCTTTGTCTTTTAAGTAGAATGAAAGAGCTTTGTACTGTGTCTCAATGGAAAAATACAGTGCATCTTCTTGTCATTAATTTCCGCATCTGCCTTTGTATATACTATGTTTTTTCCATAATAACCACTAATTGCCTCGTCTTTCTTTTTACAGTACTATAGTTCTGGCGTGAGAAACTATTTATGCATTCCTTCCTGGTCTTCTTTCCTTTTTGAGACAGTAAAATTGATTATTCTGAATGAGTTTGATTTCTTTGGAAATGCTATAAGTTGAAATTGGCATGACCTTGGGAGATGGTTTCCGTGTTTCATCCACTGTTTCGGTGCTATTTTGCAGGGTTCCTTTGATGGTCGAATGGTAATGTATCGGTTAATTGTCTGGTTTTGTATGGATGGATAGAATTTTACAAGTATCAGCTACCTTCTATATTATCGTGTTATAGTAAGTATGGCATGATGGTACCAAGTTGAATGCTAGTCTTTCATATACATGTACATATACATACATACATATATATGGAAAAAATGGGGCTGCCCTCACCCCATATTTCGCAAATTTTTTTATTTTTTTGGAAAATTATCACTATGTATATTCATCCCTATATCCCTCCTAAATGTTACTCGAATTTCATCAGAAATAGAGACTCCTACAGCTTCCATCCAGACGGTCATTTTTTTAACAGTAGCGGGATTTTTTAAATCGACCCTATCTAGATAGAGGTCGTAAGACATAAGGATGTCATTTGAATGACATACATGAAGGATATAGGGATGAATATGCAATGCGATATTTTTCAAAAAAATTGACAAAATAGGATGAGACAGCCATGTTGGCTGCCCCAGGGGCGGGGCAGCCATGAGACATGCCAGTTCCATATGTCCCAGTTTTGCATATATGAATGCTATTTTGCAGAAGTAGCTGCTTTTGTACCAAGTATTATGATAAGTGAATATCCAGTTGTATGGGGAAGTTGTGTGCAAGTGATTTCGTTTATAGTCCAATGCAGATTTTGTGTGTGCTTATGCTATTGCTTGAGTTTGCACAAAACTACGTTATTCGAGTGTTCGTAGTTGGTGCATCACAATTGTTCGGTTTCTGTGGAGGCAACTGGGGTCGTTGATTGGGTCGCACGAGCCTAACCCTAACCCGACTCTATACCTGATTTTTCTAATCATTGCTAAATTAGCAACGATTAAGATACATTTTAAGGTAAAAGTAACTGACATTTATATGCAGTAAGAAATGTTAAATTCGTTGTGAATTACAAAAACGAAATATAATTTTGATTTCAGCATCAAAGATTTTTCAAATTATTCATTATCTTATAACAATTTTATTTAGTGATATTTTTTACTATTTATTTTAGAGAGAGAGAGAGAAAATGGGGTTGCTCTCGCGTCATTTTTGGCATTTTTTATTTTTTTTGAAAAATATCATCATGTATATTCATCCTTATATCCCTCATATATAACATTCGAATTTCGTCAGAAACAGAGACTCCTACGGCCACTAAATTATGAGAGCAAAAAATTATGAGTCATATATATGAGGAGTGATCTAGTGAGAGCAACAAATTATGAGTGCACGAGAGGAGTGATTCTATACCACTAAATTATATCTGCCAAAATTTGTATCTTCATTTATATTCATATCTAAAAACAAATAAAGATAAAGATGCGATAACACTTCTACAAGTATCTGCATCTTATCGTTTAATTCCGCATATATACCATTTTTCCATCGGAGTTAAAAAAAAGCACTAAGATATACAAAGTTAAAGACCGATCAGAAATATAGTACTTTCCATGTCTCATTCCTGCACAGAGATTTTGAAGCAAATCAGAACAAATTCTCAGACTGTACACAGTTTCATTGTCTCCACAAAACAGAACGGAAGGGGGAAATGGAAGTGAAGCAGATTGCTTCTTGAGTGTTATACCCAGCAAATTTCTCATTTCTTTGCTTCCTTCTCCGCCTTCCTCTGCGCTCGCCTCTGACGTGAGCTTGCAGAGGACCTGAAGCCGCCTCTGCGCGTGCTGTCCTCGGACTCGTCCAATTCAGCGAAGGATTTCTGAAGTGAAGTGACAAAAAATTCATATATATGCATAGGCAAGCGAACAAATACTTAGCGATGGAGGACCTCACGAATCTCCGAGAAGCTGACGACGTAGAACGTTGCGGCAGCCGCCGCGGCAATGCCGAGGATTGGAAGGAGGACGTGTGTTGCGTCCTCCATCTTTTTCCCCTTGTGTTCCTCCCGTTTTTCATGTGAGCACCTTCCTCTTATCCTTTTAACTGTTGGGTAAGGTGAGAGAGAGTGATGATGCTGGATCGTGAGGTTACCTTCGGCATCTCATTTATTGGTCTTTTTTTGTAAACGAAATGTTCTTGGTTACCACTGGGGATGGTCATTGGGTTGGGTCGCCCTGTCCGGTCCGAAAAGTCCGGCCTGGCCCAAGCTCAAATAGATAATGGGTCGGGTTTGGACCAAATTATTGGGCTTGAATTTTTTTGGGTCGGGTTTGGATCAAATTATTGGACTTGAACTATTTTTGGACCAGATTCGGCTTGGCTCGGCCCAGCCCGATCCGGCCCGAGGACCTGACCCGATAATAGCTCGTTGTCCGGGCCGAGGGCCCAGCCCGAATTCAATTATCATATGATCCCGTACATTTGATCACTATGAAGGCTCTGTTCTTTCCTATGTCCATGTCAATCAGTCCTACAATTAGAATCCATCATTGAACTATAAAATATTAGATTTATCGCGTTCAATGTACATGTCAATCAGTCCTATATCAAACAGTTCATTACGTTGATCTTGACAATATTTTTTCAGAAGATTGTATGACGGATTTGTAGTATCTATATCCATGCATTAAGCACGTTTTGGAGTTCTGATATATCTGAAGTTCCTTTTTTTCCTTTCCAGTTTTTTTCTAACAAATAATCACGAGAAAATAGCTCCAGTTCGATCCTTGCTAATTGCTATGGTCGCATGTTATTTAGCTCCGTTATATGCATTTAACACTCCTGCTAAAAGGGACCACAAATTGAATCTGCGAGAACAACTTTTCATCATTAATTCAGAGTTTGTTCTTGGTATGAACTAATGAAATAAATCCATAGATGGCCGACCCGAGCTGAACAGAAAAAAAATTGCGGGCCCGGGCCCGGCCCAAGGCTTGAATTTTTTAAATGGGTTTGGACCTGGACCCTTCAGAGCCCGACCCAGCTCGGCCCATGCCCATTCCTAGTTACCTCATGACAATCGTTGTTGTCTTTTTTTACTTTTTTTTCCCGAAACAAATTGTAATTTGCAGTGTGTAACAATGAGATGGTTTATTTCTAATATAAGGATGAGTTTTTTTCGCTGGTAGGGAGGGGCCATTGAGATTGGAACGATGTTCATTGGAGTGGGAGCTCACTGCTTCTACCGTTGCATCATTTAAGTGGGTTCTGAGGGGTGTCAGAAGATTTTCAAGTTGATACTTGCTCAAGTTTGGCTCGCTAAAAGTTCGATTCAATTCAGAAATAAACAAACTGAACATGAACTCAAGTTTAGACTCGATTAAATAAACAAATCAAACCTGAAAATCATAGGCTCGCCCAGGTTCGATTCGTTGAAAGCTCAATAAACACACACACGCACATATTTATACATATATGTATCTACAAATCCTCATCTACATAAGTGGACCTTATTTTGAGATAAGTGGATTTTGTCCAGGATAAATGAACTTTGTCTGGAGATAAGTGAATATTTATTGGATAAATATGTTTTATCCCGATATAAACTATCCCAAAATAAACAGTTACATCGTGGTTACAACATCCATCATCAATGTGTCTAGTACATTTCCCGTCTTTATCCTCAAATCAAAAGAACAAGTATAAACATTACTTATCACAAATCCACATATTATTCCTTATCCTCATCTGAATGGCTATAAAAATATATTATAATTATACTTTTTCAAAGAGACGAAACTTTATTAATCTCTTTCAAAAGATGAAGAAGAGTTAAATAAATAAAAAATGGAATGATGTCTATTCTAATTATAGACACACATACGTATTTCTATTTTATTTTCTTTTCACTCCCTCCTATTATCTAGTTCAATATTTGTTTAGATTCGATTCGATTAAAAAGATATTCGATTCATATTCGGTTTGAAAATAAATGAACCGAACTTGAACACAAGTTTAGACTCGATCAAAATAAACAAATTGAACCTAAAAAATATAGGTTCGCTCAGCTTCGATCCGTTTACATCCCTGGTTCTGATAATGATGAGTTATTCATATTTCGTGTTTCTTTGTTGTTCTCGAGATGGTAGAATAAGTGGTGAAACGAATATCCGATGTCATAGCATTTGATGTGCACCACGCGGACTGTCCGATGGTGATCATGACATGTGTTCATATGCTCGATCACCATCAGTCACCATTGGATGGTCTGTATGGTGCACAGTAGGGGGTTGTAACTGTACAGTTCCCCACTTATTCTAAAAATAATAATTATAAAATAGCTAACGAGTAGGGTTGGGCATTGGGTTGGGCCGATCCGGCTCGGTCCAAAATCCAACCCACATAACCCAACCCAAATTCGAACCTGAAATTTAGTGGACGGGCCGTGGACCTCAAAATAAGCCCGCAGTGATTAGCAGGTGGGGTTCGAACGTGAGAAGTCCCAACCCTGCAAGCTTGATAGCCTGACCTATACGATATAATTATATCAAGTATATTCATGTTTGCTCCAAATACCATGTTCAACTTCCATATCCTTATTTCGAATTTAGAATGCATACTTAGACCCATTAATAATAATATCCATCAGCGTGGATTGAGGACATTATTACATTAATATGCAAGATGATTACATTAATATGCAATAATGGAATATGTGTCATCAAATGTTAGAGCATGTACAACTGTAAGTAATCAATCTGTATTGGGTCATAGCGACTACATCTACAATAGAATATGTAATGACGAATTGTATAATAGTTTAAGTCACCATAATTTTACCACATTTCTATTTCCAACATATAACTATTGTAAGAATCACGAATTATTTGGCGTACTGAAAGTATTAAGCATGCACACATGCATATGAAATAAATAGATAAATGCAAGAAGAACGGGACACATGATATTAGTGTACATATATATTAAATTGGGTCGGTCTGACCCGAACTTATTTTAATGTGGAATTAATTCTCTTCGTGCAAAAAAATGAAAACTCCCTATATGTAAGATTTCTGATGGACAACGCCAATCAACTAATCCACTAACGAGTTATTTGTCGACATAAAATGCAATTACTTATAAAGTTGCTTTCATAACACCAAAGACTTTTTGCATCTCAGAGAATACATAAAGGGCTTTGCAAACTTTGGTCATGCACTAGGGATTACAATACAGCATCAACCAAAAATGAAGATTACAATGGTATCAAAAACCTCAATATAAATATGCATGAGTAATGATATAACTAAATAAATAAATTACAAATCCAATATATATAAATACCTCTCAAGAATGAGTTACTCTATGGGAAGCAAGCATCCAATGAAGCAAGAGACTAGAATAATTTTCTCTCGTTACAATGTATATGTATGTTGTGCTTAATATTCAGGAAGTAAACTTTTATTATAAGTAAGCTATGAGTTTAGTAAGGCATAAGGCTCTTTAGGAAAATATAACCACTAGAAAATCAAACAAGATCTCCTCTCAATAAGGAAATAAAATGGTAGAAGTCATGGAAGGATTTTTGTGTTGATGTTTATCGAGTGAGCTAACAGGTAGGAAATTCATAATAATTCATTTAGTCATAAGTTGATCAATTAGCTGAGTTGGAGCGATCGATCAAAGAGGCTAGATAATCGGTAAGTCGCATTAGGATGATCGATCAATTCAACATGAGTGATCGATAGGTACAATAATAGCTTCAAGTGACCAATCGGAATAAAGAGGGTGAGCAATCACTAGCTATTGATCTATCTGATCAGCAAGGATAATCGAAGGTTCTATCATGCCTATATATTACATATACATTGTTGTTTTTTTTACATATGTATGTTACATCGATCTTCTTCTTTAAGTAGTCCACATTTGTCCCCTCATCCTTTAGATTTGGTTCTTTCATCTTTGCTAAATTAAGCACCTCAAGAAGTGAATGGCTTTTCTTTTTGTTCTTCTTTCTCCACAAATCCATTTTTTATTCGCTATGCTTAAAGCAAAGTTGTTATAATTCTTACAAAATTTATTATCACCTAAATAAGAACGTAAGTATGATGCAAGCCTTTTGCAATCATTCTCCCCCATGTTTGATGATGACAAGAACTTTGATGATTAATATCTCCCCTTCTTCTTCTCATTTTAACATATATAAAAAATTTATTTCAAAAATATTTATACAAAATATTTTTTTCTCTCCCTTCCAAAAATACAAAAATACTCCCATATTATTTTTAAAAAAAATCTTATCTCCCCTTTAGCATATTTTCCCTTTTTTATATCGAAATGCAGTGCGCGCCCTCCTTGAAGCACTTTATGATGCTTAAAAAAAAGAAAAAAAACAATAATGTGTGAAGAGTATATTATACATCAAAGGAAGGTAGGCACGATATGGTTGTGGCTTCTTCTCAAAAGAGTTATGTCAAGCTTTATGGAGATTCCTATTAGTTGCTTGGATTTTAATAATGACAAAGGCTCATTTTGTATATTTATTTTTGCAATGTGACTAACTTTTCATGTAGAAGAGACTTGATGATGAATGTATAAAATCTAAAAGAAAGCAAATAAGTTGTGTCCAATACAAGAAGACAAGTACTACAATTGTTAACATCAACATCTTAAAAGCTCAAGATATCAAAGTTCAAAGAGCTATATAATGAAAAATGAAGTCAAGAAAGCTCAAAACCAAGTGGAGATGAAGTAGGTGCTCTTTTACAAGAACCATGAAGTTAAACAATTTGCATGATTTTTATTTTTATTAAAAAAATATTTCGACATTTATATATTCCTAATCTACAAGCAAACAAGTCAAAAATAATCAGTGGACTAGTCCATTTTTTAGTCAATTGATTTTGAATTGTGTTAATTACTGAGATCACCAATTTATTATCTTTAAAAACCGAAAAAATGTCATTGTGGATTTCCAAAATTGCAATAGACCCTTTGTTAGCAAAAGCCCATTTGTAAAAAAATTAGTGTTTTTTCTTTCAATCCATGCCTTTTTTTTCCTATTTAAATCTTTTTTTTCTTTTAGGTTCGTGTACACATGAATCCTTTTGTTAAGAATAGTTAACTTATTTTATTTCATTCAAATCTTTGTATTTATTTATTTATTAAATTTATACCCTTGTTCTTACAATTAAGTTCATGGAATCTTTGAAACTTTTTTATGAATTATGATAAATTATTTTGTCTTTTTTCTATAATTCCATTAGTATACTTTTATATATCATTCAATTTGTAAACTAAGTTCCGATGGCATTTAAATCCATAAAACTACTTTAGATCCATGTTGTTTTGATTTATTATTTATATATGATTTTTTTAACGCTTGTTAGCATCCAAACTTTATCAATAATACTTGTGCTGCTTATTTCATGATAGCTAACAAAAAATAGAGAATATCCCTAATAATTGTTGTGCCCAAACCGTTTACATTATGGTGAAAATAGACATAAAGAATTTCTGATGCACGAAAGAACAATTTACGTTATGGTGAGAAGAGATTGTAGATTACCCATGTGATGATAAATGCCATCCTAATGATGACAACCATCATTATGAATGTCATATAAAGAAATCAAGACAACAAAAAGACAGAGGAGGGATATATGGATACACATCGTACCACAACAAATGCTAAGGAAACTAGAAGTAGCAAGATCATTGTTTGTCTGTGCCAGGAGAAGGAGCATCATAATCTACCTTAGGTTTAGGGGATCATTGGTCAATAATGAAAAGGGGAAAGGAAAAGGTCGGGTAAGGAATGTCAGAACATGGAAATTAGTATGGGACGAGGAATTGAGATAACTGTCATAAACATTTGATCTTTCCTACCATAGTTTATGACTAATATTTTATGTTCTTTTTATATTCAATGTTTAGTCTTTAATTAATAAGAACTTACATGCATACATATATACATACATGTAAAATCATGAATGCTTTAAAAGTGCTTTGTGATCTTCTTAATGCCTCGAACTTTCTGAATAATATGCTAAGATTGATTATTGTATTAAGTAACTCATACCAAGCTACTATGACTATGCATAAATATGATGTAGAGATGTGAACTTAGATGTTTTATATAACCAGTGCACGAAGGACCCACGTTTCTAACTCATGATGTATTTCGGAGTCAACCCACTTGAACTTAATTTTAAAGGAGAAAGAAAGATATTGGGCTTCACTAATGGGGCTTAATATTGCATGTACATGTCATCCATGGACAAGTCACGTTGTTGTATTTCCTCAAAAAAGTCACGTCGATGTAGCTTGGAAGTAAGAAAATCATGTCGATGAAGTCTGAACGTTATAAATCATCCCAATGGAGCCTAAGTATGATAATAAGTTTAAGAATGGTCAGTTAATAACTATAGTAAGTTGGTTCTCAGGCTACCTTAGATGATTGCCACAATAGGAATTTGGTGATGCTTTTCTCTCGTACTTAACAACTAAAATAATAACTTTGTGAATGATGAAATCAAAATAGAATCAAGAAATTGCTTATCTCCATTGCCATATATTTGGCATCTCATGCTTAGGGACGTTAGGGGGTCAGGTTCGGGGTGAGTATTATTATTCATAAACTCATATCCATTTATAAAATCACTACCAAACCAATGTATTTATTAAATGAGTAGTTCTAAGCGGATAGTCATATACCTATCAGGTATCCATGTATCCTACGAGCATCCACACATACGATATAAAATTGCATCTTAAACTCACCACTCATACAAAAAGATAAATAAAAGTAAGTTATACAATATCTTTACGTACATTTTATAAACTAATTTAAGGTATAATTATTTGAGTACATTGGACATATATATAGAACGAAATATTGAAGATGCACAACGTGTTGACATTTATGGGTAATACATAATGTGTAAGTTCCTTGTGGGGAAGTCAAATAGATGCTACACATGTGAGGGGAATATCATGGATATATATTAGTTGGAGAGTTACTTCATAATGGATTAAAAATATATGTATGTTGGAGATATAAAAAGACAACTGAATTTGAATTAAAAAATGAAATGGATGAGTATAGCGTGACTTTTATATAGATGAACTGAAAATAATTAGATATTGGTTCCTTTTGGACTACCTTAAATAATGTGAAAAATATGAGCATAAACACATTTATGTGTGTATGTATATGTACATGTATACTTAAATGTATTCGAATTCAGGCTCAGGTACCCATAAGAGAATCCTGAGCCCAAACTCGTACCTACATGGGTAGTAAGTTTCAAATCCAAACCCATCTAAAAATAAACGAGGTAGGTTTCAGTTTATTAAATGGAGCGGTTTCAGGCTGGGTAGTCAACGGATACATCTAGATTGACATCCCTAGTCATGCTTAGTGATTCAATGCACATGCTAAATCTTTCAATGTGAATTATATGTCCTAACATTTTCTAGAACATATCCATATATCATTTTCTACTTTATTTACATAAGAATGGATTGCAGTAAATGCATGTCAACTCTTTGATATAATTATGTTATAGCTCCTTGTATGGAAATATTCAGAAAAGAATCATGCCAAGGTGGGGTTTCTACATGTGTGTGGGTGTGTGTAAATATGTATATATTATACGCATGTATATATGTATGCGTTACTTATATGAATATGAATATGTATTGTCAACCCCTCAGGATCCGGGTACCCGTTTACGCGCAATTCGCAAGATATCATTCAGAATTTTATCGCACAAGTTGTAAAAATACAGGGAAAAATTTTTCGCGACTATGACATTCATTCTCAACACATGACCACAAGTAAAAGAGACAGACATCACCAAAATTTCTTTTCATTAATATTCATATCCATTTACAACATGTACAAGCATATTCCATGTTACAACATATATCCCAAAATGGGACAAAAGAGATAGTATTTACATCATCATCTGAACAAAAACTAAGACAAGGTAAATCATACCGTCGGGTGTACACTATATCTCCTGGAAGCATGTATATACTGAGCGGCTACTAAACTGCAGGCTGTTTGCCTGCCACACACAATAGGAAGAAAAGGCGTCAGCGGTTGCTGGTACCTCCCAAAAACTTATATAAAATAACGGGCATTTATTATTTACAAAAGAAACAAGCAGAAAGGCGAGAGCAACTCAAATTAAGATTAAATTCTACTTGCAAATGAAAACGGTTTTTCAGGTTACTTGTAAGCATCTCAAATGTTCGTAATGCATTTCTAATGACTTTCCCTGAACCCGGCATTTCCCATATGTAACAATTATTTCGATAGCAGTTGCGTAATCATGAGTGTGTGAGGGGGAATGCATATATCATTTTCCTTAGAGATCCTGTTGGTTAGTGAAAAATGGAAAAGTTGAGATTGTAGAGATCTATTAATTTATTTAAATTCTTGGGTAGAGAGAATGGTCTTTTGATCTTAACTTCTCAATTTCTCAACTTCAATGTTTCAGATATAACTCCAGATAGTTTCGATGACTGATCTAGATATATAATCGCCAGTCTGTTGGCGAAGTAAACTCAAGCGGTGAAGAAGCCTGCAAATGGCTCTTCCCGTCTCGCCCTCTAATTGGAAGTGCGGTCCAATAGAGGGATAGGTCTATTCTCCAACTACGCCACTGAGACGGGTGAGAGTGACTCCCTAGAAAAGTCGCTCTAGAAAAACAGCCCGACTAGTATGGGCAACCGAGCTCGTACGTAAAGCTGCTGAAAAACCAGGATCCCCCGCCTGGGCATCCTAAAAGTCAGGGTCAGCGGAACTGGTCTAAAGTCTGGATCCCAACGAGGGCGTAAAAACACTGCGAGCTCGCGTAAAAACCGAAATGGGACTGGGATCCTAGACCCGCGCACTTGGCGGCCGCTGCCCAAACTGGGCTTCCTTTCTTCCGCCCAGGTGAGGGTCACCGCCCCCTCGCACGATCATGTGTAGAAGTCATCATGATCGGCATTAATAATTTATATCACAGATTTGCCATGAAGTGGATGTATCTGATTTCATCTTCTTTTCTCAAACTCTTATGTATGTATATCTCTTTTATTATTATTATATATTTTTTTTATAGCAGATGCTTCTATGAAGTCCATTATGTTATAAGTTACATGCTGAGAGTATAGCACCCTAGATGTTTACTAGCTATGGTTTAGGAAGATCGTCAATTTTTAAGATTCATGCAACCCTCCATTAGTAACAACATACTCAAGTTTCATTTACAGAAAGTACTCAATAGGTGTTCAACATCTTACATTCTTTATATATATACTGTAGCCAATTTGCGGTCTGAAGTAAGACTAAATTTCAAAGTAACCATTAAAATGTGTGTAGAACAATTTTAATGCTTTCAGGCAAGATATATCGTAAAACTTTTGAGACGATTTTGATTCTACAATATCGATTTATATTAGTATACATATTGCCTATAAGATGATTCTTCTATTTATTTTATACTCATCCAGATGGTAGATCAAGTTTAATGGGTTCAGAGAACTTTTCCAGACAAACAAGAATGTGTTAAAGTGAATTAGGTAAAAAAAAATGATTGTAGTAATTTATGTCTCTAGCTATTTCTATGGTTAAAAAAAAATACAAAACCATGTTTTATGATAGAAATTTTCACGGTTCCTTTTTCGACATTTGCCTTGTAAGCAATTACGGACGAATTATTGAAGAAATCTGGCAGGAGGTGTATTGATAGTGAAATTTTTTTTTTTTTTGAATTCACTGCAACTATCTAAATTCACTGTAACTTGTGAGGTTGATGAACTAATACAAAAAGATGTTTTAAATGGACGGATTTATTTGTGTATTCTACCATATGATTTCATAAATTTTTCTTACACCAATATTAACCTCACTTGTTTATTGCTCATGATGTAGCCATTTAAGCAATACAGACTCAATTTATAACTTCTATAATAGAGATCCCTGTAGAGCAGGTAAGGTATTCAGTTCAATAAAAAAAATAAATCCAAGAAAAATATTTTGGAGAGGGTATACTACAAGTTTCCTCTCAATCCTGCTCATTCTGTTTCCTACAATGATTAGGCATAGGGCAACAACATGGTAAAAGCAAAACAGACAGTCTGCCGGTTTCTCCTGTATCTTGGGGAAGAGGTAATAACGAAGGTACATCCATCAAAATTTTATAAGATTCAACAATGCCGTACATAAAATCTGCAGAAGATACAGAAAGAATTTCTTACTTATATTTTCTTAGATTAAACAAGAGACGAAGACATTTCAACATGTGTGATACTTCATAAGAAATTTCAGTTCTCCAAACAACGTATACTTCATGATATTAAGAGGCTGTACTATATCCCTTCTTCAAATCAAACCACTACAACCAAGATATGGTAATTAACAAAGTCCGATGCTCAAAGGTGAATCCACTTTCAATTTAATTTAAGGAACATGCTCAACAATAAAGAGGAGGAAAGGGATGGTACAAAAATCAAGTGTAATAAGTATGCATGGCAGCAATGAGGAGAAGGGAAGGAGATGTACCTTATATTTCAAACTTTTTGAGGAAATCTTGTCTTGCATGCAGTAGCAATGATTCCTATATCTTCTCCAGCTGCTTGTCAACTGTCTTTAGTTGCTTGGAGAAGTCAGTAACTGCTGAGATTTGGGTGTAGAGCAACTTAAGGAAGGAGGAAGGCTCCCAGCAGAAAAGAGCATCAAGAAGAAAATGAGAAAAGAGAGAAAGGAGAAGAGATTGCCGTTGGAATTTTGAAAGGAGATGTGAGGCTGTGAGGAGCTATAAATAAGGAAGGAAGGGTTTGTTTAGTTGACATGTGGAGGAGGAATATGCCAAGTGGAATAAAAAGAGAAATAGAAGAAAAGAAAAAAAAGAAGAGGGATACACAACAACTCACAGCCGATCTTTTCTTCTCTCTCTTTTTATTTAAAGTAGCTGCTGCTGTAGACAGAATTTTATTATATTTTTTTTATCAAAAATTTTATTTATTTATCAAACTTAAAGTTGACCGAAAACACACCTCGAGCGTCGGATTTCGACGCACAATATCTTGAATTGATCGTCTCGGAACGACGATCAATATGAGTATAATATTGATATACTTTCGGTCGAGTTTGGAGTACCCGAAATTTTCGGATACGGTTTTTGTTTAGGATTAAATTTTGTGATTTTAAAATATCAAACGACCTCCGATTGACGAACGGTCGATTCCGTTGGTTTTGTATCGTCGAATCGGATCTAATGACGGTCTCGGTTCGTTTCGCGGTTTCCGAATTTGCGTCGCGGCTTTTCACGGCACGCATTGCAAAGGGACCGATTTTTGGTCGATTTCGTCCGAACGACTTTTGATTTATGATCAAATGGTCGTTTTAGGTTGTTTAGTATTGACCGACAACGTTTTTAGGTTCATTAGACCCAAAATCGGACGACTTTGGGTTTGATTGGAAACCGGATGCTACATGTATATAGGGAACTTGAAATGAGGTGATGCCTTACCATAGTTTTAGAAAGCCAGCATGCTTTTGCTGTTCAATCTTGATCTACGGTTGTTCACAACACCATCCTAATATCTCAAAACTGCTTGCAATTCAACCATATACGTTCTATTTTTAGAATGCAATCATTTTCTTCCATGTTTTCACATAATTTAATATACAAATTAAATATCTCAATTTCAATTCTATTTTTTACCTCAACAACATAACATGAGCATCTCAATTAAATATGTCACCTTCATTTCCATCTTTTATTAGAGCTAGGAAATAGGAACTCCATTGTTCCAGTCTGCTCACACAAGTAGCAAAAGAGTGCAGCGACACAAAGAGAAACAACTTCATGTCTATGATCATACATTCTAAGGCCTCTGATGCTAAAGCAATGATGTTCAACGATTGGGAGGATACATTGGCTTATGCAAATGCCTGGCTCAACCGCTCTCAAGCCTCTAGGCTCTAGCATCACATCCTCTTCCTCAAGGTCCATGTCAAGACATTCATTGCCAAGGTACATCTTCATCGTAATGTTACAATGTCAAAATCGATCGTGTGTTTTGATGGTAATAAAAGAAGATGTGTGCAATATATCATGCAAATGAGTTTAGAGGAGGGATAATCTTATGTTTTGAAAAGGTGCTAAGTATTTTTTACTTACCACATTTTTAGATACCAAGATCATTTTTTATTTGATATCAAGATCAGAAAGAGTTATTCTGTGAATAATTATTTCATTTTTATTCAGTTTATTCTTATTCTTTTTTATTTTAGAATGAATGTATTATAATGATTCATTTTTTATTTGACATCGAGATATGTATTGCATCTAAATGCTCATACTATATTTAGTTTCATGTTTATCATTTTAATTATTAGTTTCTATCTTATTTTATTTGCAGGACACATGTCATTTTCAAAGGGATTGCATATGTTACCAAGGAAGTGCGAAGTTTACAAAAAATCATCTGAGTTAACACAACATCCTCGAAAAAATGTTAGCATGAATTTCGAATCAAATTTGATTTACTACAAATATGCAATTCATTTTACAAAACTCATAAAAAGAACACAAAAGAAATGGTGTATTTTACAAAAAAAATTGATTGACTAAAACCATATCAATTATTGACGAAATACCAAACTAATGGATTAATATATTGCAAATCCACATAGCATTTTACAAAAAAGATGTATAATTCACAAAAATATGATGTATTTTACAAAAAATTGAAGTCCAATTACAATATTAAAATATACATGTAATATTGCAACAAGAAATATGAAAATTTGATTCATCTTATATTTTAAAACAATCCTCTAAAATTAGTATGTTTTCACGCCCAATAGTGTGTTTCATTTTGCAACTAGCAACACAATTATGCAAAGAAAATATCAACTTTTGTAAACCGCTAACATGTATTTCATAATGCAAATCATTTTTGCATCAAATTTTTAAGAAAATTTAAAGCATACTACTTGTCGATTAACTAAATATAGCAAGGATTATAACGTGGATTTTACTAATACAATATTAATTAAGTGAATATCTCATTTATGAATTATAGTTGGTATAAAAATCACTATATTCAGCGGTTCTTATTTATAGAAAGTTCAGTTGACACATCAAATATCACTGCCTTTCCACGTCCAGTAGTGAGTTTTAATTTGCAATTTGCAATGTAGTTCCGTAAAAAGATCACAATTATTTGTAAATACTAACATTTATTATGTAATGTGTACTATTTTTGCATTATTTTTTTAAGAAAACTTCAACACATGCAACACGTCGTTTACCTAAAATAGCAAGGACAATGGCATGGATTTGGCATGGATTTTACTAATAAAGGATTAATTAAGTAGAACCCCATTTTAGTAAGTATAATTGATAGGAAAATCACTATATTCGTATTCGTTGGTCATTATTTGTAGGAAGTTCAATTGACCCATCAAATATCGTACTATTTCCACGCCCAACAGTGTGTATTAGCTTGCAATTTGTAGTGCGATTTTTTAAAAGATTACAGTCATTTGTAAATTGCTAACATTTTATCTCATAATGCATATTGTTCTTCATCTGATTTTTAAGATAAACTTCAATGCATATTATACATCATTTAACTAAATATAGCAAAGACAATGACACAATTTTTTACTAATGACGAATTAATTGAGTGGATCTCCATTTTAAGAAGTATAGTTGGCATGAAATCCACTATATTCCACATGGTGTTTTCAATCCATTCTCATACTTATCATCGAACGGTCAAAACTGACACATGTCCATAATCAAGGAAAGGTACCACCTCATTGAAAGCCTCCCTATATGTGTGTCTATGTGTGTGTGGGGGGAGGGGGGGTGTGTACGCGTGCACGTGTGCATGCATGGGCACGTGTGCGTGCAGGCGTGCACGTGTGTGTATAAAAATATCGAATCGAATTATTATTGAATGAATTCAGATCAATTCAAATTCGATTCATTCGAGAATCGAATCCACAAGTCAAATTCAATTCATTATATTTCAAATTGAACTTTATTTTCAAGTTTTTATCAAATGAGTTTTAACCGAATTCGAATGATGCAATTCAATTAGCACCCATATTATGACGATATTGAATCATAAGTTTTGATAAGAAGACCTTTGAAAACTTTTTATGTTTGGATTCACTTGATGTTTGCCTTGGCGATGCCATATGAAGGATTACAAGTTCACTCAATTTGCTTGGCTGCTCGATTTATAGACATCAAGTGGATTGTAGAAGAACTACTTTTTGTAGGGCAAGGCGTTTCCAATTTATCCTTCCAACCCTCTGCGACCAAGAAGCTTGTGAATGAGATGCAGGTTTGGGGCTTCTATCTCAATGTCACTACCTATGATTATAGAAATGGGAATGGATGACCCATTTTAACATGTGTAGTATCATGTATAGGATAGATGTCCTTCTAGATTTCATCATATGCACAAATGCTTGTTGTTTGGATGTATAAATATGAAAATGTATGAGATGCATGCGGTAGGTGTAGTTGCAAATACTTTATGTGTAGCTGCCAAATTCAAGGATCTTGATTTCTTATGATTCATTATAAGAATCTGGTGGAGGATGCGAAGCAGTTGCCAGTTGATGATAGTGACAAAGGTGTCTAAGGTGTCACTAGGTAAAGCTTGAGGTGTTTAAGTTGTAGTGTGGTAGTAAGACATGGATGAAGAATATGATGAATGAGAAGAACGACAAAAAATGAAAAAAAAAAAAAGATTTTAAGTATCGTTTTTGTTAATAATTTTTTTGTTAACGTCCTTAATTTAGACGATATCCATAACTATTTAATCCGTCGATCTTAATGGCAGGGATACAAGTTCTAATAGAGAGATTTCTAGTGTCGGCTTTGACATTTCAAAATAAGTAAAGGTCCCACGTATGGTTAGCA